>SNQN01000755.1:78691-94450 GCA_008642245.1 Bassia scoparia
AATGTAATTACGGAGGACTGTTAATTGATGTTGTTAACTCTTTCCATATTGGCTTGTAGAGTGAATCAAGCCATTTGTTATAAGAACTCTTCTATACAAAAACTTCGATTATTTTCTTTAAGCTCTACTTCTCAAGCCATTCAAGACTATTCTGCTCCAATCTTCGACCGGTACACTATTTCAAATATCCATTTCAATATCCTCTTCTTGTATATATGGTCCCTTCAAACTTGTCCGTACCAATCAAATATCTCTCAATTTTTTTTGTTTGTCCTTTCAGTATTGGTGATTATACAAATTACTACACTTGCATCAGTGAATGTATTGATCACACATAAGTGTTAGTTTGGTCGATGCGCTTACTTGTGACATGTCGCTATTCAGAAGCAATTCTGACACATTCAGTAAGTAGTTGAGGTATGGCTTGTAATTGAAATTCATGTACGTGTGCGAGTTCTAATCTTCATCTATATACTTCTCCGTTTCGATTAATGACTAACATATGGTTGCTAGTTTTTAGCGCGACTTGTTGAAAAAACAGTAGAGAAATTAACATGACTACGTAAGCGCAAGAGAGGCGTATAAAGATATTTTTATCGGAACAAAAAAAGTGCTAGTAGCTAAATATTTATCATTTCTAAAATAAAAGGCAAATATTTGAGAGTAATATTAGCAGTTCAGTAAATACGAATAAATACTCATCACGCCCATCTCTGCTGTGTATATGAATCACCTCACTCTGCTTCCTTATATTTTCCCTAAATCAAAGAGCTTCTTTGCTCCATTCTTCGAATTGTATTTATCCTGCACTCAATTTCAAATAAATCATATAGTTTCTTTGATAAGTATAATTTCTACTCCAACTATCTTTGCTACTATAGATATTTACATACTGTTTTATTGTTTAATTTGTTACTGGATGACTGTAGAGAACCAAGCCCAATATAACTAGACACTAACTTGTAAAATTTCATTCATTTTTTCTTGTGTTTAGGGACTATAAAGCCGACCAGTGGATCGAGATTTTATTGTATCACTCCTGAATTCGGAGCTTCACAGAGCTGCAGTATAGGAGATGAGACATAGCCTTTAATAATTCCAAAGATATGAGGAATACATACAGTTCGTCTTGTGAATCAAATTAAAAATGTTGCACACTATCCTTCTTAAATGCTAAATAAAGTCTAAGAAGATTGAATAAAAATTCATCGTTTCATGAATAAACAAACAAGAACGCCCCACGACACACGACTATGAGCCATCCGACTTATTATTCCTTTACTTGCGGCACCTTGTGAACTTTATCAATGCCTTTGACCTCTCGATTAGCAATGGCCGACCTTATCTTATTATCCATCAAGTATTAATTGAAAGTTCTTAAGACCATGTTTTGGACTGTAATTTCACTATCAAATTCAGTCCCTCGCTCAACTCCTAACTGATTTTAGCTCACATTACCTTCTACTCACCCTCTAACTATTATTAAGTTTACTACCTTCTGTAGCCTAGATTCGTGTTCCAGTCCATCGCTCTAATTTTTCAATGTATTAGCCTAATTATAGCGCATTTTTCAGCTTTAGCTTCCATCCTAAACATACGAATCCTCATCCACTGCATGACCATCAAAATTGCATGACTTACAAACCACATTCCACAGAACACGTCAACAAGTAAAAAATCCTACGCAGACCATACAGTCCCTAATTTACTTTTCTACTTTATTTATTGTTGAAAAAAAGAACCTGTTAGTTATGAAGTCTTGGCAAGTCCTAGAAGCTTTCAAACTATTCCTAAGAAGACTTTTTTGGTTATAAGAAAGAGAAAAACTAACCACTGATTTAGTCTTTGTTCATTGATGCGTGAATACGTAATGTTCTGTGCCTTTCATTTCTGCTACGCCACATCTTGAAACAGTTTACTTAGTCATTCATTACACCCCCACCCTCACGAAAAATCCTTTTCTTTTTTTTATCAACATTTACGACTAATCTTATTAATTATATACCACTAGACTACATAATTGTAGTATAAACTCGCAGAATATTGATGAAATCAAAATAAAATTTACCACAGTGATTCGTGAGCTATTGTCATCAACATATACTTATATCAAAAATTGTCTCTCCAACCTTCATTACTTGCTAGTTAACTCTTTCTAAGAATATTAAACTACCAAGTCTATACAATGTCACGCAACCACTAATGCCTGATGCACGTAATGGCTTCTTAAGTTCAGCCACACACTATTCAGTTTACTTCTTTAGCTCACATACTTTTGTTCATGAGCTATTCATGACTGGTTCCTTCCTCTTCCTAGCGCGCCCCGCGTAACTATTTGCCGCCTTACCTTAAATTGATTAAGGGTGCAGCTTAACCTCCTTAACAAACTAAATTCAACTTAAGGCACAACAAACCATATAATAATACCGACTTTGGCGTCGAAATTTCACCTATAAGGTAAGCAAAAATTCATGCTGCTTGACTTCTGCACAATCTGACTATAAATATCTCTACATTAGGTCAGTAATGTCACTTTCTGAATAGTTAACTTCTATATTATACACTAAGATCTATTCCGTCAATATATATATTATCACATATTGTATAGACCATTTTATGCACCTCCATGTCTATGCAACCATCACTCCGTCCTCCGACTTCTCCATCATTTCACTATTTGCTCTCATCAAAGCTACCTCCTACTTTGGGAACTAATTCGTCGTGCTCCCAACTTCCAACTCTATTAACAATGTACTACCTCCCCTCCTAATTCCCTACTAATGCTTCCTCGCACTTCTCCTTTACACGGTTTCGTCAACGCACAATTTATAAGTTAAATAAATGCACTATTCCTTATAATTAAGTAAAAATTACTAAACTCTTTACGCGATATTAAACTAAACGTATTCATTAAGACGAATCACAACAACATCCTACCTTGAACTATATTTTTTTCTTACTTACATTAACACACAATTTTCGACATTCCCATATAGTGTAATAGTGCCAAAATTATCCTCATGTGCCGACCCCGCTCCACTATGATGCATTCAAGATAGTGGAGAAGATAAATCATATACCTGCAATGTGAAATGTAAATAAAGTTTGTGTTTTTCAGTGAAATACTCCAATATCTCTTATTATATACAGAAGGAGGGGAGGTGGCTGCGGTTTCACCTGAAAACACCTCTACCCTTCCCCTATCCACTTGTGCCTGTCATTTATGAATAGATAGTAGTAACAAAATATTCACAAAACCAGTACAGCAGAAATAAGAACTTCCTTCATGTAAAAGGACAATCAAATTCAAGTAAAATCAAGCACAAATCATAATAAAATTAGAAATTACATTCTACAATCTTTTAAAATACACCATGCGCGTTAATATCCTCCCTCCATTTTAGACCAGTGATATTATTTACGATTTAGGGACAAGAATTAAAATATCCGATACATTCCTAATATGAGTTGAGGTCAAAAAGTGACAAAAGGGGAACCTAGATTGGTCCGCGGATTTGCATAAAAATGGGAACACAAAATGCAAATTCGTGCGCTTTTAAAGAAGGCGAACAAATAGTATCTAGGACTTAAAACTGGCTCCATACTCGTCCCAAATCAACCCAATTCTCATTTTCTCCGGAGTGGAATACTTTCAATTAATACTTAAATTTTTAACAACCTTTTTTTTACATCCTATTAGAGTACAGCGTACTCTTATTATTTTTAGACAAAGCTAATTTCATTTCAAATAGTTGACCCATACACATAATAGTGTTGAAAAAAACTCTTGATCACCCAAAAAACAGTCTTTAGTAGCACTCACTTTGTCATAAAAATTTTTGCTTGCAATTCTACCAATATTGTTTCGTTATTTCTTATTACTATTTGTTCCCAAAATCTCGAGTCACGCCCCCTCAGATCATCACTCTTATAATCATCTTTCCTAAACGTTATTTTATATCTCTAACTTTGTTAACATTAATTCAATACATCTGCATAAGTTTCAGGCATAAGTTTCAACACCTAAGCCAGCTGCATACAAAACACTTAATACTCATAGTTCAAATCCTATGAGTCTGTATTACCACCCATATATCTTGTAATACCAAAACTAAAAGATAAATATTAAGATCGGACGTCCAAAAGCATTATTCCACGGAACATATTACTTGTTGAGAGACCCTTATAAAGTCCACCACGATACCTAAGAGCTAGAAGAATCCATATTTGGGATGTCAAATCAACTTTCTCACTATTTTCTTTTTGATGCGTACACTCAGCGGTCATCGGGATAACGAGAATACTCAAAACCCCGCCCGACACCATGCTAACATAGTCGGCCTCAGAAATGTCGTCATAATTGCACAGACACTCTCCTCATGAACAACTAGTTCCCACCAAATATACATGATGTATCTTATTTATTTTCTTTCTTTTTTTCTTTTACGGAAGAGTGACAAACTACAGAGCTTTCATTAACTTAACACTTCTGCCGGTATACAACTGCTACAATTTTCGCCGTTGGATCTTCTTCAACCACATCGCTAAAAGCCCCATAAGCACCACCTACAATGCTAGAAATGTGCCACTTCTATCCACCCACTCCTACCGACAAAGGCAATAACTAGCGACGACCCACATCTGCAATTCCACACTAAAATATCTTTCACTACTCAACGCCCAACCCAGTCCGATGCTTTTCTTTCTTTCTCTCCGGGGCTAGCATTGCAAAGCAGCTATCAGGAGTCTTCTCAAGCACTACACGATCGTAAACTGACTTCCAAGCTTGTCGCACAAGCGAGACGCTAGACAATCATGTGTCAGGGCTTCTGCCACCTCTACACAAACATCCGAGTCAAGAACATCACACACAGCCAACAAGACATCTCCCTAATGATCCCTAACCACCCCACCCAGGCCTACAACCTGATCTTTGAATCTAGCAGCATTTGAGTTAGCCTTCAACATCCCCTCATCAGGAGCCTGCCATTGCACCGGAGCAACCATCACAGTAGGCTGCACTTGTGACATAGCTTCCTTCGCCTCATCAAACTCCCAAAGAAGACTTTGCACCCTCGCTTGAAGCAACCTACTTGGCACCCATGAAGTATCGAATACCCACTTATTACGCCGCAGCCATAAATTCCAAACCAATCCCCAGAAAAACCGCCACCAGTCCTCCTCCTTGTACCTTGACACCAGCCCATTTAGCCACTGCCATAAAGGCATATTGTTGAGCTCCGAAACTTCCAACCTAAGCATAGAAGTTTTCCATATAAGAGCTGCCTCTGTGCAAGTAAAAAGGGCATGTGTTACAGATTCACCCTCCTCCCCACACACCGAACACACCGTGTCAACAGTCACCCCTTGTTTAGCCAAACTCACAGCTACAGGAACACCCTGATGCACAACTTTCCAATCGAAAAGCTGCATTTTTGGTGGATTTTTGGCATTCCATATTGCTTTCCAAATGCCATCAACATAAGAGCCTAAACTTGAAGGTTTACTCATACTCTTAATTTTGAGAGCTTGGAAATAGGCACTCTTAACAGTAAAATATCCCCTCGTTGTATGAACCCAAGTCCAAGAGTCTAAAACTGGGAATTGTGGCAGAACCTCTTGCATAATTGATTTAGCCTCCCATGAAGTGAAAGTATCATTAATTAAGGTTACATTCCAATGACCATCACAAATTAAATCTCTCACCAAAATTGAACAATCCTGAATCACCTCTAGCTTCGAGAAAACTTTGAAATTTGGCAAATTTTTAACCCACGGATCACCCCAAATATCAATACTACAACCATCCCCAATCAATTTTTTGGCTCCCAATTTGATCAAATCCCTTGCCGCACAAATTGACTTGCAAGTGAAACTAGCAATAGGGCTCACTTTAGCTTCCAAAAAAGAGGTAGTAGGAAAATATTTACCTTTCAATATCCTTGAAATAAAGGAATTAGGAGCAATAAGAATCCTCCATCCTTGTTTGGCCAACATTGCCATGTTAAAGGCTTTTAAATTCCTAAAGCCCAAACCCCCTTCCTTCTTTGACGCATATAACTTCTCCCACCCAATCCAAGCAATTTTCTTCTCCTCCCTTCTTTGACCCCAAAAGAAATTACGGCAAAGACTTTCAATCTCATTCAAGACACCAGATGGAACCTCAAAGCATTGCATCGCATAAGTGGGAATAGCTTAAGCAATTGATTTAATCAAAACTTCCCTTCCAGCTTGTGACAGGAAGCCTTCCTTCCACCCTTTAAGCTTCTTCAAAACCTTTTACTGGATTGATTTGAACACAACTTTTTTAGAACTTCCAACAAAAGTTGGGAGTCCCAAATATTTTTCATGTCTGTCAACAGCCTTAAACGACAACTTCATCCGAAMGATTTCTTTCTTTTCAGGTTCGATATTTCGGTTAAAAGACACTTCTGACTTGTCCAAATTCAACTTCTGGCCCGAAGCAGCTTCATAAGTAGCAAGGAGCTCAACAATATTATCCACCTCCTGTTCATTAGCTCGCACAAACAAAAGACTATCATCAGCAAATAATAGATGTGAAATAGGAGGAACTCTACGACCAATTTTCAACCCATGAATTTCCTTCCGAGCTTCAGCATCTCTCAGAAGAGAAGAAAAACTTTATGCACATAAAATGAAGAGGAAAGGCGATAAAGGATCTCCTTGTCTCAGCCCTCGAGAAGGAGTAAATTTTCCTGCTGGCTGGCCATTTATCAAAATAGAAAAAGGTGGAGATCGCACACACTGCATAATGAGAGTAACAAAACAAGCAGGAAAGCCAAGCTTGATCATCACCTGCTCCAAATAAGACCATTCCACCCTGTCATAAGCCTTGCTTATATCAAGTTTCAACCCCAAAAAACCATCTTTACCCTTCTTTTTCTTCCGCAAGTAATGAAAGCACTCATAAGCTACCAAGATGTTATCAGTAATCAGTCTCCCCAGCACAAAACCACTTTGATTCTCAAAGATAATATCAGGCAAAATTAATTTCAAACGATTCGCAAGGACTTTGGAGACTAATTTGTAAAGGACATTACACAAGCTTATTGGTCTATAATCAACAGGAGACTCACATACTTTCTTCTTTGGAATTAAAGCAATATATTTGTGAGAGAAATGTCGTATGATTGCACAGACAATCCTCTCATGAAAATGTTCCCACCAAAATGACTAATGATGTCATCTTTTATTTTCTTTTTCTTTTTTTTTTGACGATAAACTATCAGAGCTATTATTAATTAACATCTGCGCGTTACAACGCTAACAATTTCGTTGGCAATTTCTCCAACCAAACGTAAAAGCCCATAAGACCGACTACAATTGCTAGAAATGTGCCACTTTATTACACTCCTACGAACAAAGGAAAAACTAAAAGAACGACACAAATTGCAATACGATAAAATATCTTTCACTATAACGCCCAAAGTCCGAGCTTTCTCTTTCTTCTTCGTGGCTGCATTGAAGAGTATCAGGGATCTTTCAAGCACTAAAGATCGTAAACTGGCTTCCCAAGCTGTACGCACAAGAGACGCATGGTCAGAGCTATCTGATTGACAAGTCTTGGAAGTTTGAAGATCAAACTATTCCTAAGAAGACTTTTTGTTTAAAGAAAGAGAAAAAAGTAACCATGATTAGGTTCTTGTCAATTGATGCCGGTGAATGATATGGTCGTGTGGCCTTCAATTTCTGACTAAGCCCACATGAAAACAAGTTTAATTAATCATCATTACCACACCTCAAAATCTCAATTACTATTTACTACTACTTGTATTAATATAATACAGTAATAATAATTGTAGTACTACTTAGTATGATGAAAATAAAATAAATTTAACATAGATTTCGTGGTATGTCATCAAACATATTTTATCAAAAGTTGTCTCTCGAACCTTAATAATAATTGATTAACTGTTCTAAAGTATACCTAGTATATACAAATGATCCACGACACTAATGCCCTAATGGCACGTAATYGCTTCTAACTAAAGCAAACTTTCATGTTATTTTTTGTCACATACTTTTGTTCATGAGTTCATGACTGGCTTCCTCTTCTAAGAGCTCGAGTAACTATTTGCCTCTTACATYAATGGGATAAAGGGTGGTTTATAACATAAAATTTCAATAAAGGAAAACAAAATATAAAATACGATATGTGGGTCAAAAAATTCAACTAAAGGTAAGAAAATCAGGTCTGAATTACTGCAAGTCTATATAAAAATTACGTAAGTCTATGTCTATTTAAGTAAGTTTATGTGTATATTATATAAATCTATGTCAATTATATATAAGTCACATGTGTTATAGACCATTCTTATCGCATGCATGTTATAAAACCATCATGCCTCGACTTTCTCATTTTACTTTTGTTCATGCAAATATACTTGGGAATAATATGTGGTCCCAAATTCCAAACTCTATTAAAATGTACTTCCCTCTATTCTATAATGTTCCTGCCACTTCTCCTTTACACGTTTGCCAACGCACAATTTATAAGTTAAATATATTGAGTTTTATAATAGTAAAAATTATAAAAACTAGATATTAATAAAGTATTCATTAAGACGAATCACACAAGATCTCACTTGACTATATTTTTTCTTATACATTAACAACAATTTAGAAGATTCCCATAACTTGTGAATAGTGCCAAATTTCCTTGTGACATGAACATTAAAGAACGGAGGAAGTACATCATATTCACTTGCAAATGTGAAATGTTAAATAAAGTTTGTGTTTCAAGTGAAATACTCAATATCTCTATTATATAAGGGAAGGGGAGGGGAGGTGGTGACGGTTTCCACCTGAAAATACCATTCTACCTTCCTTCATTTTGATGTCATTAATGAAATAATTAGTAGTCAACCAAATCATTTCAAAAACCAGTAAGCAAAAATAAGACTTCCTTCAATTGTAAAATGAAATCAATTATCAAGTAAAATCAAGCAAAATCTATAATAAAATTTAGGAAATAATTTACAATCTTTAAAAATTAACCATGATTACTCATTATACTCCCTCCAATTTCTAGTAAAGTGTATATTTACGATTTAGGGGGAAAAAATTAGAAATATTATATTATAATATGAGTGAGGTCAAAAGTGACAAAAGGTAAAATAGATTGGTGAGGGTTTGTATAAAATGGGAAAAAATGAAATTCGTGGTTAAAAGGCAAAAATAGATTAGAGATTAAAATGGTACAAAGTACTCCGTACAAATCAACAAGTTCCTATTTTTCTACGGAGTGGAATATTTATTAAAATATTAAATTTTTAAAACTTTTTTTTAATATTATTATGTTATTTATTTATTTTTAGAAAAAGTAAAATTTTCAATTCAAATATTGAATCAATAATAGTGTTTGAAAAAACTTTACACACAAAAAAAGTTTTAGTAACTACTTTGTCAAATAAATTTTGCTTAATTTATGAAATATTAGTATTGTTATTTCTTATTATTTTTTCCAAAATCTATAGTCAAACGACCTACTGATAATTTAAATCATCTTTGTAAACACGTTATTTTATTATTTAATTAGTGTTAACATTAAATTTACAATACATCATGCATAAAAGTTTCAGGAATAAGGTTTCACACATCGCGTGCATAAAAAACTAATACTCATAGTTCAAAGCCATTGAAATTCTGTATTACACCATATTCTTGTAATACAAAACGTAAAGAATAAGATTATTTAATCGGACACGTCAAAAAAGATTATTTAATCGGAACATTATTATTGTGAGAGAATATAAAGTCAACCCACGATCTAAGATGCTAGAAGTCCAATGATTTGGATGTCAAAAGTCAACTTTCCTCACTAATTTTTTTTTATGCTACAACTTCCATCGATAACGAAATACTAAAAGAGGACATGCTAATGTGAGTCATATCTCTATATATATAAGGGCAAGGGAGGGATAGGTGGTGAGGTTATCCTGAAAATCACCATATAAAAATATACCTTCCATAAATTTTGATGTCATATGAAGAATAAATTAGTATCAACAAATCATATTAAAAACCAGTAAGCAAAATAAAAGACTTCCTTCAATATGTAAAATGAAATCAATTCAGTAAAATCAAGCAAATATAATAAAATTTAGGAAATAATTTACAATCTTTAAAAATTAACCATGATACTCATTATACTCCCTCCAATTTCTAGTAAGTGATATATTTACGATTTAGGGAAAAAATAGAAATATTATATTATATATGAGTGAGGTAAAAGTGACAAAAGGTAAAATAGATTGGTGAGGGTTTGTAAAAATGGGAAAAAATGAAATCGTGGTTAAAAGGCAAAAATAGTTAGAGATTAAATGGTACAAAGTACTCCGTACAATCAACAAGTTCTATTTTTCCGGAGTGGAATATTTATTAAATACTTAAATTTTTAAAACTTTTTTTTAATATTATTGTTATCTATTATATTTATAGAAAAGTAAAAATTTTCAATTCAAATATTGAATCAATAATAGTGTTTGAAAAAACTTTACACCCAAAAAATTTTAACGTACTATTTGTCAAATAATTTTGGCTTAATTTGAACATATTAGTATTCGTTATTCTTAATTACTTTTTCCAAAATCTATAGTCAAACGACCTACTGATATTTAAATCATCTTTGTAAACACGTTATTTTATTATTTAATTAGTGTTAACATTAAATTTACAATACATCATGCCATAAAGTTTCAGGATAAGTTTCAACACATGCCGCTGCATAAAAACTATACTCATAGTTCAAAGCCATTGAAATCTGTATTACACCCATATTCTTGTAATACAAAACGTAAAATAAGATTATTTAATGGCCGTCAAAAAATTAATTTATCGGAACATTATATTGTGAGAGAATATAAGTCAACCCACGATCTAAGATGCTAGAAGTCCAATATTTGGATGTCAAAATCAACTTCTCATAATTTTTTTTTATGCTACAACTTCCATCGATAACGAAATACTAAACAGAGGACATGCTAATGTGAGAAATGTCGTATATTGCACAAGACAATCTCTCATGAAAATGTTCCCACCAAAATGACATAATGATGGTCATCTTTTATTTTCTTTTCTTTTTTTCTTTTGACGAGAAAACTACAGAGCTATTATTAATTAACATCTGCGGTTACAACGCTAAATTTCTCGGTTGGCATTTCTTCAACCAAATCGTAAAAGCCCATAAGACCGACTACAATTGCTAGACAATGTGCCACTTTATTACCACTCTACGAACAAAGGAAAATACTAAAGAAGACACAAATTGCAATACGATAAAATATCTTTCACTATACGCCCAAAGTCCGAGCTTTCTTCTTTCTTCTTCGTGCTGCAATTGAAGAGTATCAGGAGTCATTTTCAAGCACATAAAGATCGTAAACTGGCTTCCCAAGCTGTACGCACAAGAGACGCATGGTCAGGAGCTCTGCACCTCTAACACATCCGAGTCAGAACTCACACACAGCCAACAAGACATCCTCCTAATGATCCCTAACACCCCACCCAGGCTACAACTGATCTTTGAATCTAGCAGCATTTGAGTTAGCCTTCAACATCCCTCATCAGGAGCTGCCATTGCACGGAGCAACCATCACAGTAGCTGCACTTGTGACTAGCTTCCTTCCGCCTCATCAAACTCCCAAAGCAAGACTTTGCACCTCGCTTGAAGGCAACCTACTTGGACACGATGAAGTATCGAATACCCACTTATTACGGCCGCAGACTAATTCCAACCAATCCCCAGAAAAACACGCCACCAGTCCTCCTCCTTGTACCTTGACACCAGCCCATTTAGCCACTGCCATAAGGCATATTGTTGAGCTCCGAAACTTCCAACCTAAGCATAGAATTTTCCATATAAGAGTGCTCTCTGTGAAGTAAAAAGGGCATGTGTTACAGATTCCCTCCTCCCAACACACCGAACACGCTGTCAACACAGCACCCTTGTTTAGCCAAACTCACAGCTACAGGAACACCCTGATGCACAACTTTCCAATCGAAAGCTGCATTTTTGGTGGATTTTTGGCATTCATATTGCTTTCCAAATGCCATCAACATAAGAGCCTAAACTTGAAGGTTACTCATACTCCTTAATTTTTGAGAGCTTGGAAAATAGGCATCTTAACAGTAAAATATCCCCTCTGTTGATGAACCAGTCCAAGAGTCTAAACTGGGAATTGTGCAGAACCTCTGCATAATTGATTTAGCTCCCATGAAGTGAAGTATCATAATTAAGGTTACATTCCAAGACCATCACAAATTAAATCCCACCAAAATTGAACAATCCTGAATCACCTCTAGCTTCCGAGAAAACTTTCGAAATTTGGCATTTTTAACCCACGGATCACCCAATATCAATACTACAACATCAATCATTTTTGGCTCCAATTTGATCAAATCCTTGCCGCACAAATTGATCTTGCTCAAGTGAAACTAGCAATAGGCTCACTTTAGCTTCCAAAAAACGAGGGTAGTAGGAATATTTACCTTTCAATATCCTTGAAATAAAGGAATGGAGCAATAAGAATCCTCCATCCTTGTTTGGCCAACATTGCCATGTTAAAGGCTTTTAAATTCCTAAAGCCCAAACCCTCTTCTTTGACGCATATCAACTTCTCCACTCCAATCAGCAATTTCTTCTCCTCCTTCTTTGACCCAAAAGAAATTACGGCAAAGACTTTCAATCTCATTCAGACCAGATGGAACCTCAAAGCATTGCATCGCATAATGGGAATAGCTTAAACAATTGATTTAATAAACTTCCCTTCAGCTCGTACAGGAAGCCTTCCTTCCACTTTTAAGCTTCTTCAAAACTTTTTACTGGATTGATTTGAACACGAACTTTTTTAGAATTCCAACAAAGTTGGGAGTCCCAAATATTTTTCATGTCTGTCACAGCCTTAAACGACAACTTCATCCGAATGATTTCTTTCTTTCAGGTTCATATTCGGTTAAAAGACACTTCTGATTGTCCAAATCAACTTCTGGCCCGAAGCAGCTTCATAAGTAGCAAGGAGCTCAACATATTATCCACTCCTGTTCATTAGCTCGCACAAACAAAAGACTGATCTCAGCAAATAATTAGATGTGAAATGGAGGAACTCTACGACCAATTTTCAACCCATGAATTTCCTTCCGAGCTTCAGCATCTCTCAGAAGAGAAGAAAAACTTTATGCACATAAATGAAGAGAAGGCGATAAAGGATCTCCTTGTCTCACCTCGAGAAAGGAGTAAATTTTTCCTGCTGGCTGGCCATTTATCAAATAGAACAAAGGTGGAGATCGCACACCTGCATAATGAGAGTAAAAACAAAGCAGGAAAGCCAAGCTTGATACACCTGCTCCAAATAAGACATTTCCACCCTGTCATAAGCCTTGCTTATATCAAGTTTCAACCCCAAAAAACATCTTACCCTTCTTTTTTCTTCGCAAGTAATGAAAGCACTCATAGTACAAGATGTTATCAGTAATCAGTCTCCCCAGCACAAAACCACTTGATTCTCAAAGATTAATATCAGCAAAATTAATTTCAAACGATTCGCAAGACTTTGGAGACTAATTTGTAAAGGACATTACAACAAGCTTATTGGTCTATAATCAACAGGAGACTCACATACTTTTCGTTCTTTGGAATTAAAGCAATATAAGTCTGATTAAAAGCACCAACATCATCCAATCCTTAAGATAGATAGAATTTTGCAGTAATATCAGGCCATTCCAAATTTTTTGAAAAAGAGAGCACACATACCATTCGGCCCCGGCCGCTTTGGTCGGATGCATTTATTCAAGGCCGTCAATATTCCTCTCAGTAATGGTTGCTGCAACATTTGTGTCATAAAGTTCAGTGAACAAGATTGAATGCATGACAAAACAGCTCCGATTTCCAATGTTCCAGCTCCAGTAAACAAATGCTCGAAGTGTTGTGTAAAAAGTCTCCATAATATCTTTCCTTCCTCAAAAATATTCCCGCATCATCTCCGAATGGAATTAATTATTTCTATGGCGCCTTTGCTGCGCTTTAGTATGAAAAATTTGGTATTTTTATCCCGAATCAGCCATCCTACCTATCCGTTGACGCCAAAACAACTCCTCCTTGCCTCAAGTTCATTCCATTCTCATCAATAAACTCATTTTTCTAAATCCTCCCAAAGAAAATAATGATTGCACATAGAAAAATCAACAAATTATAAATACACAACATTTTCCAAAAAAAAGTAGAGAGTACAATAGTTAATTGTTAGCTAACAAACTAATTTTTCATTTTTTTTTTAACTTCAATTCAGGTGCAGTTGAAATTGCAAACTCAAAACACTATTAGTAGCAAATTATATATTTGGATATTTAAAAGGTTGTTCATTTAATTTTACAATTTCTTTGATTGGTATACATTGTTAGTAGGAAATTATCATATAACGTAACGCATGCTATTGTATTGTAACACGATCCCCGTGATTAAATCTAGTGATTGTATATAAGTTGTAGTGATTGAAACTGAAATTGCTTGAATTCTAAGAATTGTATGACATTGTAAGTTTTGTACTTATATTTTTCTAGTAGTATGTCAGTGCTTACTCCGTAAGTTGCTTTTAAAAACAGTGTATTTGCCATAGATTCATGATATACATTTCGTTCTCATCAATTCATAGTCTAGATGTAGTTTTTAAAAGCACTCTATTTCCAACAAAAATAAATTAAAATAACACAGATGATATCTAATTTGTGTCAAATACACTTGTTGTGATTTAGTGTCCGAGAATCCAAGATGACACTTGCACTTTGTTTGTTGACCTATGTTTTGATGATGACATAATAAACCAAAGAAGCAAACATTTTAACCTTGTTTTTAAGTGTGTTAAGTCATGATTAATGTGGCGAAATTGTTGAAGGGTATTCGACAAGTGCAAAGATCATGTCAGACAAACAAGGAAGCAAGTCAAGAGTATTGCAGATCAATCAAGTAGCATGATTTGTTATTAGTTTGATTTGTTAAAGGAATTTGGAATGGAACAAGGTTCAATATGAAAGGAACTAGGTTTAATATGATAATATAATAGAGTTTCTTTTGGATGAGTTCCTTTGGACGAGTTCCTATGGAACGAGTTGGAACTAGATTATATTATTATATCTCCACTCCATGTAATAAGTATTTAATTTGTGAGATTTAAAATTGATTAGTTAAAGATAAAATTTGTTTATGAGTTTAAATAATTTTATCTTTACAAAGATTATCAAAAGATATTTATTTTAAATGTTTTGGAAATATCTTAAAACAATTAATTAAATTCTCATTTCTATCTACGGCCATAAAGTGGAATGGATAGAGTGAACTTAGTTGGTTGATTTCAGGAAACTGTAAGTGTGTTAGTGGGATCATGGACTAAGTTCAGGAACACTATAGGTGTTAGTGGGATCATGGAAGTGGTGGAGTGGTGGAACACAGTTAGATTTCTTGGAGAAAAAGATTTTGAAAACTATAAATCACGCTTTATGTGTTGTGAAAATTGGACATCTAACTTAAGCAATTGAGCGTAAACAGGTTTTCTAAATCTTAATCAAAGTCATTGTTCCTTATTCCTATACCAAGTTCCTATCTAAGAGTTTAAATCATTCTGTAAGTTTGGCTTTTTGGGAAAGGGGAAATTTGAGTGAATTTCCTGTATACAGCTTTGATGAAAGCTTGAGAGTAGTATGAGTTAGGCTTTGATTAAGCGTGTGAGAGAAAAGAAGACTTCGTGG
>SNQN01000755.1:94475-112479 GCA_008642245.1 Bassia scoparia
TTTGTAGAGAAATGTCGTATATTGCACAAGACAATCCTCTCATGAAAATGTTCCCACCAAAATGACTAATGATGTCATCTTTTATTTTCTTTTTCTTTTTTTTTTGACGAGAAACTACGAGCTATTATTAATTAACATCTGCGGTTACAACGCTACAATTTCGTTGGCATTTCTCAACCAAATCGTAAAGCCCCATAAGGACCGACTACAATTGCTAGACAATGTGCCACTTTATTACCACTCCTACGAACAAAGGAAAAACTAAAAGAACGACACAATTGCAATACGATAAAATATCTTTCACTATACGCCCAAAGTCCGAGCTTTCTCTTTCTTCTTCGTGGCTGCATTGAAGAGTATCAGGAGTCATTTTCAAGCACTAAAGATCGTAAACTGGCTTCCCAAGCTGTACGCACAAGAGACGCATGGTCAGAGCTTCTGCCCTCTACACAACATCCGAGTCAAGAACATCACACACAGCCAACAAGACATCTCCCTAATGATCCCTAACCACCCCACCCAGGCTACCAACTGATCTTTGAATCTAGCAGCATTTGAGTTAGCCTTCAACATCCCTCATCAGGAGCTGCCATTGCACGGAGCAACCATCACAGTAGCTGCACTTGTGACATAGCTTCCTCCGCTCATCAAACTCCCAAAGGAAGACTTTGCACCCTCGCTTGAAGGCAACCTACTGGACACCGATGAAGTACGAATACCCACTTATTACCCGGCCGCCTAATTCCAAACCAATCCCCCAGAAAAACGCCACCAGTCCTCCTCCTTGTACCTTGACACCAGCCCCATTAGCCACTGCCTAAAGGCATATTGTTGAGCTCCGAAACTTCCAACCTAAGCATAGAATTTTCCATATAAGAGTGCCTCTGTGAAGTAAAAAGGGCAGTGTTACAGATTCCCTCCTCCCCACACACCGAACACACGCTGTCAACATCACACCCTTGTTTAGCCAAACTCACAGCTACAGGAACACCCTGATGCACAACTTTCCAATCGAAAGCTGCATTTTTGGTGGATTTTTGGCATTTCATATTGCTTTCCAAATGCCATCAACATAAGAGCCTAAACTTGAAGGGTTACTCATACTCCTTAATTTTTGAGAGCTTGGAAATAGGCCTCTTAACAGTAAAATATCCCCTCGTTGTTATGAACCAGTCCAAGAGTCTAAACCTGGGAATTGCTGTCCAGAACCTCGCATAATTGATTTAGCTCCCATGAAGTGAAGTATCATAATTAAGGTTACATTCCAATGACCATCACAAATTAAATCTCGCACCAAAATTGAACAATCCTGAATCACCTCTAGCTTCCGAGAAAACTTTTGAAATTTGGCATTTTTAAACCCACGGTCACCCAATATCAATACTACAACATCCCAATCAATTTTTGGCTCCCAATTTGATCAAATCCTTGCCGCACAAATTGACTCTTGCCAAGTGAAACTAGCAAATAAGCTCACTTTAGCTTCCAAAAAAAGAGGGTAGTAGGAAATATTTACCTTTCAATATCCTTGAAATAAAGAATTAGGAGCAATAAGAATCCTCCATCCTTGTTTGGCCAACATTGCCATGTTAAAGGCTTTTAAATTCCTAAACCCAAACCCCCTTCCTTCTTTGACGCATATAACTTCTCCCCACCAATCCAAGCAATTTCTTCTCCTCCCTTCTTTGACCCAAAAGAAATTACGGCAAACAGACTTTCAATCTCATTCAAGAACCAGATGGAACCTCAAAGCATTGCATCGCATAATGGGAATAGCTTAAGCAATTGATTTAATTAAACTTCCCTTCAGCTTTGTACAGGAAGCCTTCCTTCCACCCTTTTAAGCTTCTTCAAAACCTTTGACTGATTGATTTAACACAACTTTTTTAGACATTCCAACAAAGTTGGGAGTCCCAAATATTTTTCATGTCGTCACAGCCTTAAACGACAACTTCATCCGAATTGATTTCTTTCTTTTCAGGTTCATATTCGGTTAAAAGACACTTCTGATGTCCAAATTCAACTTCTGGCCCGAAGCAGCTTCATAAGTAGCAAGGAGCTCAACAATATTATCCACTCCTGTTCATTAGCTCGCCAAAACAAAAGACTATCTCAGCAAATAATTAGATGTGAAATGGAGGAACTCCTACGACCAATTTTCAACCCATGAATTTCCTTCCGAGTTTCAGCATCTCTCAGAAGAGAAGAAAAACTTTATGCACATAAATGAAGAGAAGGCGATAAAGGATCTCCTTGTCTCACCCTCGAGAAGGAGTAAATTTTTCCTGCTGGCTGGCCATTTATCAAATAGAACAAAGGTGGAGATCGCACACCTGCATAATGAGAAGTAACAAACAAGCAGGAAAGCCAAGCTGATACCACCTGCTCCAAATAAGCCATTTCCACCCTTCATAAGCCTTGCTTTATATCAAGTTTCAACCCCAAAAAACATCTTACCCTTCTTTTCTTCCGCAAGTAATGAAAGCACTCATAAGTACAAGATGTTATCAGTAATCAGTCTCCCCAGCACAAAACCACTTGATTCTCAAAGATTAATATCAGCAAAATTAATTTCAAACGATTCGCAAGACTTTGGAGACTAATTTGTAAAGGACATTACACAAGCTTATTGGTCTATAATCAACAGGAGACTCACATACTTTTCGTCTTTGGAATTAAAGCAATATAAGTCTGATTAAAAGAACCAACATCATCCAATCATTAAGAATAGAGAGAACTTTTGCAGTAATATCAGGCCATTCCAAATTTTTTGATAAAGAGACACACATACCATTCGGCCCCGGCCGCTTTTGGTCAGGATGCATTTATTCAAGCCGTCAATATTCCTCTCAGTAAGGTTGCTGCAACATTTGTATCATAGTTCCAAGTGACACAAGATTGAATGCATGACAAAACAGCTCCAGTTCCAATGTTCCAGCTCCAGTAAACAAATGCTCGAATGTGTTGCTGTAAAAAGCTCCATAATATCTTTCTTCCTCAAAAATCTTCCCGCATCATCTCCGAATGGAATTAATGTTATTTCTATGGCGCCTTTGCTGCCGCTAGTATGAAAAATTTGGTATTTTTATCCCGAATTCAGCCATCCTACCTACTCCGTGACGCCAAAACAACTCCCCTGCCTCAAGTTCATCCATTCTAGCATCAATAAACCTCATTTTTCTTAAATCCTCCCAAAGAAAAAATAATGATTGCACATAGAAAATCAACAAATTATAAATACACAAATTTTCCAAAAAAAAGTAGAGAGTACAATAGTTAATTGTTAGCTAACAAACTAATTTTTCATTTTTTTTTTAACTTACAATTCAGGTGCAGTTGAAATTGCAAACTCAAAACACTATTTAGTAGCAAATTATATATTTGGATATTTAAAAGGTTGTTCATTTAATTTTACAATTTCTTTGATTGGTATACATTGTTAGTAGGAAATTATCATATAAACGTAACGCCTGCTATTGTATTGTAACACGGCATCCCCGTGATTAAACTAGTGATTGTATATAAGTTGTAGTGATTGAACATGAAAATTGCTTGAATTCTAAGAAGTTGTATGACATTGTAAGTTTGTTACTTATATTTTTCTAGTAGTATGTCAGTTCTTACTCCGTAAGTTGCTTTTAAAAACAGTGTATTTGCCATAGAGTTCATGATATACCATTCTGTTCTCATCAATTCATAGTCTAGATGTAGTTTTTAAAAGCACTCTATTTCCAACAAAAATAAATTAAAATAAACAATGATTACCTCTAATTTTGTCAAACTACACTTGTTGTGATTAGTATGTACCGAGAATCCAAGATGACACTTGCACTTTGTTGTTGACCTATGTTTTTGATGATGACATAATAAACCAAAGAAGCAAACATTTTAACCTGTGTTTCTTAAGTGTGTTAAGTCATGATTTAATGGGGCGAAATTGTTGAAGAGTATTCGACAAGTGCCAAAGATCATGTCAGACAAACAAGGAAGCAAGTCAAGAGTATTGCAGATCAATCAAGTAGCATGAGTTTGGATTAGTTTGATTTTGTTAAAGGAATTTGGAATGGAACAAGGTTCAATATGAAAGGAACTAGGTTTAATATGATAATATAATAGAGTTTCTTTTGGAAGTGAGTTCCTTGGACGAGTTCCTATGGAACGAGTTGGAACTAGATTATATTATTATATCTCCACTCCATGTAATAAGTATTTAATTTGTGAGATTTAAAATTGATTAGTTAAAGATAAAATTTGTTTATGAGTTTAAATAATTTTATCTTTACAAAGATTATCAAAAGATATTTATTTTAAATGTTTTGGAAAATATCTTAAAAACAAATTAATTAAATTCTCACTTTCTATCTACGGCCATAAAAGTAGGAATGGATAGAGTGAACTTAGTTGGTTGATTTCAGGAACACTGTAAGTGTGTTAGTGGGATCATGGACTAAGTTCAGGAACACTATAGGTGTTAGTGGGATCATGGAAGTGGTGGAGTGGTGGAACACAGTTAGATTTCTTGGAGAAAAAGATTTTGAAAAACTATAAATCACGCTTTATGTGTTTGTGAAAATTGGACATCTAACTTAAGCAATTGAGCGTAAACAGGTTTTCTAAATCTTAATCAAAGTCATTGTTCCTTATTCCTATACCAAGTTCCTATCTAAGAGTTTAAATCATTCTGTAAGTTTGGCTTTTTGGGGAAAGAGGGAATTTGAGTAATTTCCGTAATCAAAGCTTTGAGTGAAGCTGATGAGAGTATGAGTAGGCTTTGAGTTAAGCCTGTGGAGAGAAAAAGAAGACTTCGTGGAAGTCAGTGAGTTTCAACAGTTAGGGAACTGTTGATTGGAACTTTTGAGTTCTTAGTGGAACTCAGTTCACGGCTCGAGTCGTAAGGAGATTGTGAACAGAGTTGTTCTTGGCCGTACAATATAATTAGCGTAAAAGAGTTGTTTGATGGTTAAAAATCAAATCCCTTAATATCGATCCGGTCGAGTGGTTCTTTTTCCTCTTGCCTGATTTGGAGCCCCTAGGAAGTTCCCTCAAGTGGACCGCAAATCTCTTGTAGTATACTGTGTTCGCGGCCATTGTCCTTTGAACGAGTTTAGAATTTAAGTTCCGGGCAGAAAAATTTATTTTTAATCTAGGAACTCGAGTACTACAAAATTCATTATGTCACCCGCCCCTCTATGTAGTATCCATATCGAATCAACACTTGTGCAAGAGCTCGGTATTCAAGCCCACCAATTCCACCACAACTCACAAGAGTGAAGTTCTAGTGTCGCACCTGGAAACTATGCGAGTGTGATACAAGGATTTTTCTTTATATAAAAAAAGGGATGTCGCGTTCCTTGGCTTGAAAGAAACAGTGATCGAATGTGATATATCCCAATGAAATATCAACTGTCGGCCGAAATAGAGAAAATGGTTTGTTCCCGTGATAATTCTCCCGGGATAAGGCAAATTGTCGACAACCTTTTTTACACATGTGATCAATTTAACTCATATCCATATATATGATGGATGAGCTTTTCCCATTTATATGGAGTGTGAGGCCAAATGTAGGTCCATATATCGGCTCTGGTGTTCTTTTGAATCCCGTATATACACAAGTTAAAAAAACGAGAAACGTCGAAAATCGGCTCGCTCAAGTGGTATGGGTGCGTACGATAAATTCACTTTCATGTAAGTTAATTACAATGGGATTTCGAATATCTGTGGAAATTGAAAGGCCATTTTCTCAACACCTAGTGACACTGCGTGAGAGAAATTCCGGTACAAATTCAAGCCGTGACGAGTTCTCACTGATTCACATTATATTAGAGGTTACAAATTAAATGATTGATGTCTGGTTTTCATTAGCCAAAAAAAACGTGTGGATTATATATCACCGAAACATGAGGGTCCCGGATATTCTCGAAAAAAAGAATTCCCAAAACGTTTGCCATGGGTTCATATATATATGATGGGTCCAATCTCCAAGGAAGATTTAGGTGCGGATTATCCTAATTGTATGGAATTCCATTTACGGTTGGACGATTTCTGAATCCCGTTTTGTTAAAGAAAAAAAACGATGATAAAAACGCTCTGCGTAAATCAGGAGGATAGGCTATAAATTAACCACTTTGTATTTTGAGGTTACCGAAACTTTGTTTTTAGAAGTTTACTGGGCGATTGCTCTTATGATGACCAGTGAATGCAGTGAGAGAGAGTGAGAGAATTACATGGACAAATTCGGAGCTCGCGCCAGCCTAGATGTCGTTTCTTGGCCGAAAATCACAACGTCCTGTAGATATACAACAAATGAATGTCTTAATTCATTTTTTCTTTCTCTCTCTCCACAGACAATCTTCTCTGGGGAAAATTACCGAAACGTTCCATGGACTCATGTGATAGATGATGAATAGCGTTCCAGAGGCGATTTGGGCCAAATGCGTCCTTGTACGGGACGGACTTTTGAATTCCAATTAAAGAATCACAAACCCTCGAACACGATCATAGTACGAAACGCTTCGACTCGGACTGAAGACGAGCTTAATATTTTTTGGTTACGAGAACTGTGTGAATAGAATAATCAGTTGTACACTACGCTTAAACCTTGGAGAGAACACGAACATGACCCGTGAATGCTTAGAGATCGGTAATTCAGTCCAAAAGTAATCTCAAAGTCGAGCCGGGTCGCCGATGTGTACTCGTTTATGGCCCGAAAAACGTGGATGTTGATATACTTCACTGAAATGAGGTCCTCCGGACAGTATCTGCGTGAAGAGAATACTAGGCCGAAACATTCTTCGCGAAATGCTCCGTTTTTGTAATCATATGAGCTAAATATGCGGCAGTTTCCCTAAGAAAAGTCAAGTTATAGCGGCCCCAAATGGAGCTCCACATTCACGGTTGCAGTCTCAGATCTTTGATATCCGCATATTTTAACACAGTGACGTAGTGAAAATTTTTCCCAAGATCGAGCAGACTATAAGTTTGAGTAAAACGTCGTAGAGACGCCTCGTATGATTCACTTGAGATCACACCTTACGCTATTTAGTAATTTTCTTGTAGTAGACGAATGAACATTTGGAAAATAGTCGTTATCCTTATCTCCAAGTATGCGCACCGTGATTTTACTGCGGAGATCGAGAGTCTCAAATTCATTCGATCATCCAGTTTCGAGATTTGGGTGCTGCACAATTACCCTGATGTCGTTTCTTGGCACAGAAACTATGTACTGCGACACATTGACCACTGAATCCCTAAGGTCCCCGATAATTCTCCGGAAAAATTTGCCCAAAAAACTGCCATGGATCTCATTAACATTATTACTTCGTCAATATGATTGCGTGTCCCCAAAAGCGGCAAGATTTAGGGACCCAAATGCGAATATCACACTTGGGCGACCTACTCTTGTAATGTACCGTCAACAAGAATGAGCAAAAAACGAAGTCACCCCGATCCCGATCTGAAACGCATTTGACCCAAGACCCGCCATCCGAGTCAGGCACCAACCTTGCTACCATGACGTACGTTTAGTCAGAGTCTCAACACGCTTATGTACGTATCATATTACAAAAAATAGTTGAGAAATAAGAGGTCCGTTATCTCCAACCATCCGGTCTGACCGGCCTCAGGCGTTGGTCACACCGCGTATTGAAGAAGGAATTCGGAGAAGCGACACATTCGGCCCATGGTGCCAAACGCGCTCCGGAGGGTCGCTCCGAAGAGTGTCTTTTGTTCTGTCGTTCTGTCGAAAAAAAGCTGTCGCAATTAATAAACACACTGAAAATAAGTACCACGGAGTCCCGTAATCTCGGTGACAGACTAATGAAGAGTTACGAATATTGCATCGAGGATGAATGACTTTCAGCACTGATTGCTCTGTTGGTTAGCTCGTGGTGCCGTTAGGTGCGTTTCGAGAGTCAGTCTTCTCCTAGATGTGTGGGCCTCTCTGGATAGATTTGATGGATGGGCTCAAATGCTAGTTAGTCCATACGGGGGCGTCTTTCTTGTTTGAAGGATCACGTATAAGAAAACTGAACACAGAGAGAAACACTAGTCGAAACGTCACGTTAGGATAAGGGCGAATACATCGTACTAGTTAGTTTTGGTAGCCGAACACGTGTGAATAGTCTGGTTCCTCTAGTTATGAAAACGTTGAGGATAGCGGCAAGGAAATTCCGAAACGAAGTGGATTCAGAGGCCGGGTCGTCTCGAAGGATGTCGTTTCTTCAAGGCACGAAGAAACGCGGATATACATCACTCAGATTCCGAAAATGATATGCCCTCGACTCCACATGCGATCAAAGGTGCGACTTCGATTCCAGTAAAAGCGAAACTTCAAATAACAAGTTCGAGTACGGGAAAAATAACAATTACCATGAATTAAATGGAACAACCTCCACAACAGACTTACACACTATGTGGTTCATGTCTAACTCCGATGATATGGGTGTTGGAACTTTGAAAAGGCTTTAGTCAAAGAGGTAAGACTGTTTTAGCTCCGACAACATCAGTCCATGCGGCGGGACGTTCTTTGAGATCCGTTAAAGCAACACAAAACGAGAAAATGGTCTAAGGCGCTTGCTGCGGACGGGCAAGCTATCTATTCTTATATCTTGTAGCGAAGACTGTTGGATATTATGGCTCGAAAGGAGTATACGTAGCTACCACCGATACGACAGAGGGCATGAGAGAAGAAGAATTCACAGACAAATTCGAAGTACCCGGCTGTTTGCTCGGATGAGACATTGTTAGTGCACGGTTCCTTCTCGATAACACCCGTAAAGCAACGAGGGATCTTAATAATGTACTACTGAGGGCTATAATGCAGCCGCCGAACTGGAGCGGTACACTAGGCCAGGGGCGTATAATGTCTCTGTGAAAAATGCCAGAAAACACTGATTAATCTATTCCATAAGTGGTAATGTCATATAAGCTAAGACGTCTATGTATTGTGTGGCGATCCTCATAGGAAGAGTGTGTGTGTGCCAAATGAGTTCCATTGCAAGACGTACGTAGTTGTGTGAGCAGAATATAAGGAGACTATTTTCACGATACACCTAGTAAAAGAAAAATGTAACTATGATAGTCTTTTAGAAGAGAGCCTCTCGCATCGAAAAAACAACACGCATCCGTAGGAAGTATCAATAATGTTCGGAGAAGGTTGTCTGATAACGCAGTTGCACAAAACCGATCAACTTATTTGAAATTTGAGGGTCTACTCGAAACTTAGAAAACATCATCACTGGAATGCGTTCGCCGTGCACCCCTGGCTAGAACCATGCATCTATCGCTATGTGAGGAGATAGGATACAGAAATCCTAACCGCCACAATCACTGTGTGGTCCAGTCCGCCTGCGTGGTCTAGGTCGGTCGGCACGAACTGAGCACTGTCGGCTTCTTTAGACCTGAAGCGTACCCAGAGAAAATAGCGTGGTCGTAAGAGTATGTACCCATCACTCGAGGAATACAGATGCTAGTACCTCCAAAATTTGCCACGAATCAGAGGAGCTAGGACCAAAAGTGGTTGTGCGCGAGTGGTTGCAGTATGGGCTGACAACACACTACATTAGGAACTCACAAGGAAGCATGTAGGGGTGATGACACACTACAACCATATGCCATGAGGGAAATTTGGAGACCGATCGAATGAGAGAGGAAAGCGCGTATCGGAGGAAGAAACGTCGACGCAGCGAAGCTAGGAGAGCAGATATACAACATATAGTTATTGAGGGGTACGAACTTTTGGAAGATAGTCCGTTTCTACAACTGACCGGGGACGCCATGGATGCACAGACAATCTCGAGCGACGAAATTCGAAGGCCGGGGTCCGCACTCTAGTAAGTGTGTTTCTGGGCACTGAGAAATAAGCACGATCTCGATTAATTTGGATGAAATCATTCCATCAAATTAATTAGCTATCCCCGGACAATTTCGTGGCGGGAAAAAAGTCGATGTGACGAAACGTTTGACCATAGACTCACCACTTGTAAGGATAAGATGAATTCGTACACAAGGAAATATGGAGGCACCAAATGAATGATCTACTAGAGTCTCATACGTAGCGACTTTCTGTAAGAATGCGCCGATACAGGGGATAATCGAAATGAGGTGGATATCATCTGTAAATTCGAGTATTATCCAGAAAATTTGGTATATACTTAAGAATATGCAGGTGGTACCGATAACCAAAGGAGGATTCTCGACGAGATGAGATGGGTCGATATTCGATAAATTTCGAGAGGGATGACGGGGGATGGACTTAGGGATTTTATGCCTGAGTAGCGCAGATTTTGGACAAAAAAAATATTAATTTTGTCTATCATAAATAGATTTATGTTGGCAAGTATATTAATTAGAATGCAGTGAGACGGAGTTTATGTCTGAAAAAGAAAGAACAGTAATTATGAGTGTATACAGTGAAGTGAAACGTTAAAGAAGAAAACGAGAAAATGGACGCAAATGCTGCGTGCTGGGAGAGGTGGGTCGGAGATAGTGACGCTTAGGTTATCATATGCACGGAGACGTGGCGAATATCAACATCTTTCTGAGCATGAGACTATCCGGGCTGAATGCGCGGTGGAGAGAGAAGATGTCCAGACAAGATACGGAGGCCGGCGGATGATCAGGGTGAGTTACGAACTCGTGAAGACCGGATGTTATGATGTCGTTTATTGGGTGCGACCGAAATACAGCGGTGAAGGGCTCGGATGTATACATCTCACTGAAAGATGATGTGCCTGGTTAGTTGTGATAGAAATTATGCCGTTTTGAGCATGATCATACCGGCTATTCTGGACAATCTATCCAGTGTGAGTCGTACTCTTCGGATAATACGAGATTAGTTGCACAAGTTATGGGTTTCCACGGGAAATAAATTAAGTTGTATAAAATGTAGTAATCCATGTAGCTTGTATTGTTGCTCCGTTAAAGGTAATATGATTTTACGGTCGATATATCTCAACTATGAGATTGTCTATTTTGTGTCCGATAGGGGAGTGACTTTTTTAGATCTCGCGTTAAGTCAGAATAACGTCATATTACCCGAATAGTTGGGATATGAATAACCGCACCGAATACAGGACGCCCTCGTTAGATCCTGGTATTAGGACATTTTTTTCCTAAGATTCACGTGTATTTTTAGCTACGTTGAGATGGTAGGACTAATTTACCTATCCGAGATATTTAAGAGCTGTTCTAGGACAGGTTTTTTAGTCTAGTATCTTCATTTGGTTAGTTTCACTGACCCGTGAATAGCGGGGTAACTGAGGAAATTCCTGACCAAATTCGGAAGTGCGGTGACATCCCTGCCTGAAGGGAGATCGTCGTTTCTTTTTGGAGCCGAAAAAAAACGGATGCCATACTTTATCAGGCTGAAGTCAGTGGAGCTCCACCGGCATATATTTCTCTCGTGAATAAAAAATATTGTACCCTCTATTAAAATTCTATAGTTCATTGGTAGAGGTAGAAGTTTTTCATATATGATTGGGATATTCATTAATGATGTTTCCACAGAAGATATTCATGGTGAGTGTCCAACATTGATTTCCATATGGTTCGATGGGGGGACTTCTGAGTCAATCTCATATTTGATGAAATATGAAATGTAGTTTTCAACCTACGTTTCAAGTAAACTACGTGATCTAATATATTCATCTTTCTGTCTGTATCATATAGTCAGTCACACGTCTTAAGTATTTGTTGGGTACGAAACTGTATGGAATAGGAAGCTCGTATCTCTTTGTACATATAATATTATATTATTCATTAAAATGTACCTAATCGTGAATTACTGTATTGATATCGAGCAATTACTCCGAAGACTTAAATTTGTAAAGACACCGAGAGTTACGTGACTCTCGATTAACGAATGTACGATTCTTTGGCTAAGTAAAAACGTATTGTACATATAATATGAAAAAGAATAAAATATACAAGTTCGTGCTCCAGAATTTAATATCTTCGAGGAATAAAAATTGTAAACCATATAATATTCCATGGTAAGTTTTCAGTTAATTTTTATAATATTATTGTATGGATCAAGAGTAAGATTTATGTATGGGCCAATCTAGCTATTCCTCAATACTGGAGGACGTTTTGAATTTTCACGCTTAATGATATAATAAAAATATATAATAACTGATACGTTATGATAGATATCGATCGGAAGGAAATACAGGCTCAGTTGTAGGGAGAGCATAGGTACGCTTTAGTTATTTTGGGTAATCTTAAAACTGTTAGTGTAGATAGTCATTTTCTTCAATTCACCGTAGAGAATGCTTATACATAGTTGAGTAGATGGAGACATTATTTCGTGGACATATTAAGATTATGTAAGAGTCCGGTGGAGATCGCTTCGATTCTCTGAGAAATGATGGTTCGTTATTGTCATCTGGCTGAAATAATAGAACGTGGGTGTTTTATACTTGAACTCACGCGAATATAGAGTAGGCTCTCTGTGTATATAATTCTACCTATGTAGAGATTACTGAGAATCATGTATACGTAGACACGGCTCTTGTACCATGGGTTCATTTTTATTTCTTTCAATATATGATAGTGTGGGTTCCAGAAGATATGGAAGGGCCGCTCATATATTAAGTCTTACTACGGAATGTGTTTACTTCTTTTGAATCCGTACATAAACAAAAAACGGAAGAAGAAATGAATATCATACGTCAGAATCGACGAGCAGCTTGTTATGTAGTAAGTCATGTGACATAGTCTTCATTGTGGATAGTATACGAAACTGTAGGATATTGAGATCATAGTTTCTCATATTTGACTATATTAATAAATTATATGATACCAAATTTGATAACTGATTTGAAGAGAATAAATGGTAGACCTACCAACATTGCTGTAAAGCTCAGGTATAATTTTGTCGTTATATCTGAGATTTATATAATTTTACATTTTATACTTTATTGCTTGATTTTGTTAGTCAATTGTAATAGTACATACATGATCAAGTTCATTTTGAGCTTAGAATAATAATACGGTGGTATTGTGTCTATTAATCTGATATACTTACTCGCAAAATGACTTTGTTTCTAGTTTCCCTAAAGGATAAAATTCGGCTGCGGTGAAATATTATTTATTGAGTCTAATTGGGTATAAGTGCGTATCGGATAACCTGGTTTCCATAGTAGGAAATTCTACTATTTTATAAGTGCTTGAAGATTGGAGTTATCCAAGGACACGGATATTTGTGTAGGCCAACTGGTGTTGAGGCGTGAGTCCATAACGGATATTGGTATCTTTGTAGATCGATAAGACCACAAAAAACGACTTATCTAGCTGACCAAGAGGACGTTTTCTCGTGACAGAATGACGCTCAGTCAGAGAAGAGCGTAAGTAACAGGCGTGTAGTGCTTCATTTAGTGATAGCGTCGAAGAATCTGAGTTGGTAAATAGTCATTTTCTTTGGGGCTATGCTCGACTGTCTGTATGGTTGGGAAGTTTTGCGCTGGAGGGAGGGGTGCTTGAAATGTCGTTGGAGAGGCGGATGGAATTCGGGCGGACAAGGATTCAAAGAGGGGGGTGGTGGGTCGCCCGAGATGTCGTTTCTTAGCACAAATATAAACGTGGGGATTAGTATGTGAATCACGCGAGATGAGTAGGTTGAGAGGGTGTGTTATTTGGGTCCGGCCGCTGAGGGGATAATTCTCGGAAAAACTTGCCAAACGGTTTTCTCGATGGTTCAATATTAGTGAGATGACTGAAGGTCCAAGGAAGTTTAGGGGAACCTCTCAAAATGAGAATTCCAGAATGAACGAGGGGAGCGGTTTGAATGGCCCGGATTGTTTAACACAAAAGACGAACTGGGAAAAGACGTCGAAGGGAATGCATGACTATAGGAGGAGGGCGTAGATCGACAACGAACTAGTGGATACATTAAGTGTACGAAATTTGGAAATAGTCGGGTTTTTCTGCGTGGTGTGCGTCAAACTCATGACCGTCGTAACTCATGCGTGAATAAGAGAGTACTATATGCAATCTCGAAATTACGTCAGTACCGATGTGTTCGGTTGGTATCAGAATGTCAGTTTACTTTGGTACCAAGAAAAGAACGTAGTTTGGATTAAATGTCAAATGAGACATTGGTTGAGTATCCGGCCGAAATTCTCGGGGAGGAAGATCTGATCCCACTACGTTTTACCATGGGGCTATTTGATTAATATGATGCGTGTCGGCAAGAAGATTTGCAGGAGTTTGTGGGACCAATAGATGCGTTATCCATGCCTACCGTGATTGAAGGACTTTTGAATCCGTTCAATAGAACTAAAAACGAGAAGAAAAGTCGAAACGGCCGGTCTTGTGGATGCGAGAGTGACCAGGTCGGACGCGTTTATAGTTGGTACGAGAAGTACTGTTATGAAAAATGCATGTGGTCTGTAATACCGTGACGATGCTGTTAGTGAGAAGATTCCAAGACAAATTCGAGCCGTGTTCTGCCGATATGTTTGTTGTATTAATCGGGATGTGCGGTGATTGGATGCCGAAAGAACGTGTATAAGGAATGTGTAACGTCCACTGACAGAAATTGATGGTTCCGGACGTCACCCAGCAGACCTACTATCGCCGGTTGCAAAATCATATTGAGATTTCCGCCGAAGACAGATTCTTTTCCGAATGCCGGTTCATTTTGGTAGTAATTGTTTAATGGCATTCGTGAGATGTACGCAAGAAGTCAAATATTGGTAAGGGAAAAACCAAAAATGAGTCCATGGAGTGGATGACTATTTAACTGGAAGTCAGTGAGTTTCAACAGTTAGAGGGAACTGTTGATTGGAACTTGAGTTCTTAGTGGAACTCAGTTGGCCCGAGTCGTATAGGATTGTAACAGAGTTGTTTGCCTATATTAGTGAAAAGAGTTTGAGTTAAAATCCCTTGTGGTCGAGGTTTTTTCCTTCCTGATTGGGCCCAGGAAGTTTTCCTRGTGCAAATCTCTTGTCTCTCCATTGTTCCTTTACAGTTTAAATTTTATTCCGCAAAATTTTTTAATAGGAACTCAGTACTACAATTCACCCCCCCTCTTGTAGTATCCATTCGAATCAACACTTGTGCAAGTGTATCAACCCACCAATCCACCACAACGTCCACAAGTGAAGTTTCTAGTATGAAACTATCGTACAAGGATTTTTTTTTCTTTTATATAAAAAAAGTGATCAATGTGATGAATATACTGTTGGAAAAATGGTTTTAAGGCCATATTAAATTTCTACTTATGACTTTCTTTTTGGATTCTCTTTTGTAGTTATGGACATTATGTGATTAATTATCATGTTTATTAAGATAATGTTTATGAGCTAGAGAATTATTTCACATTAATATTAGATGTTACAAATTAATGAATTTGTAACGGTCGATTATTATTGTGATTGAATATTTGTTATAATATCTCTTATATAAATATGTAGTTTTTAGTTATGAGTATAGTAGAGAGTTAGTAATCCATCCACCTAAAAGATTTCATCTTCTCTTGAATCTTGGGTAAGGGCTTGTGTGACTCCAATCCCTCACACTCAAGTACATGAGTATTTGGGAGTGAAGTAAACCTTGAGAAACGAATCGGTCATAACGTTTTGTACCGTGGACGGGTCGAATCTCGTTTTTAAGGCAATAGTTTTAGACCATGGCATCACATGCTAATTCCATTTCCAATTCTTCTAAGTGATTTTTCAATCACTAATTTTATTGTAGCCTTGATATACCCTATATTTCCTATACATGAATGAAGATTACTATTCGAAGTCCGTTTTTACTGGAATCAAAGTTCACATTTCGTGTGAACTTCCCGTATTACCCTTGCCCCACTAACATATGCACCACCATAACGCCACCTTGTAACCATGGCAGTCACCCCATCCCATGACATCCAGGCACCACGCACCACCTTGTAACCATGGCAGCAACCTTATTTTTTTTAAAAAAAAGAAGCCACCAACGTCTGGCCTAGGCGTTGGCCCCATGGGCCGGGCGCCTGGCCCATGGTGCCAACGCCTAGTCCAGGTGTTGTTTGGCTTTCGAAGTCCAAAAAAATGCCACGAAGTACAACAATAATGTTGATGATGGGTGGCTTCAGATGGTTGCTTTTGGTTAGCTCTGGGTTGTCGTCGGCTTCCAGTGCTTGTTGATGATGGTAGTTGGTGGTTAGGAAAGTGGAGTAGAGGAAGGGTGATGTTGGTGGTTAGGGAGGTGGAGTAGAGGAAGAGCGTATTCCGAAGTTCACATGAAATGTGGACTTCGATTCCAGTAAAAGCGAACTTCAAATAACAATTCAGTACATGAATTAATGGAACAACCTACGATAACTGCCACTCCGTAGTTTGAACTTGAAAGCTTTAAAAGTTACTCAGTGTTGATAATAAAACGTAACAGAGAGAGTACAATTTGTTACATTTGGCAAAATCTACTTAATAAATACAATAGAGCTCATGAACTAATAAGACTGTTATTTTCAACTTATTTTTCATACTTATTGAATAAAATAACTTCAGTTAAGTGTACTTATTTCTTTTACCTCTCACAAAATAAGTATCAATAAGTTCGGAGAAGTTCTGATAACTGCAAATAAATTGAAAAAAACATACCCTAACACTATCGCTATTACACCAAACAGTCTCATCATCTTTTAGTACGAACTAGCTTACTGAACTACGATGTATCTAACTCTAATACTGGGCAGTTGGGCACACACTTACTATACCTCACGGGATAGTGATGAATGCATCTCATTAATTGAAACCATGCTCTAGATTAGGCCTGAGCACGGATCCGATTTCGAATCGGATATCCGAAAATTTGGATACTTGATATTCGTATCCGATCCAAAATGTTTCGAATATTCGATATTCGAAAATTTTCGGATCGGATACTACGGTTATCCGATATCCGATTTTGACTAATATATTTTTAAAAAATTATGGAAATATATTATTAAATATTAAATTTTTATGAAAAAGAAAATAATATTGTCGGATAAAGTACCGGATATTCGATTCCCCCGGATATTCGAAATCCGATTTTTTCCGGTTATTTTTTGGATATCGGATATCCGAAATTCCGAAAATAAATCCGAATTGGTATTCGATATTCGAATTTTCGGATCGGACATCCAATCCGAAATCCAATTTCGAATCGGATATCCAAAAAAAATAGGAACGGGTGTGGATCGAATGTTTGAATTTTCAGATAGTTTTGCTCAACCCTACTCTAGATCAAAATCCATTCTTTTCAAATTAGACAATGGTTTCGTTTCGAACGCACACACCTCGTATCGATTTATCTGTAAAAATTGAAATAAAATATTAATTGTATCAAATTAATCGATATGAAAGTAGTATATAGCAAGAAGCGTGTCAAGTAGCCTAGTAAAGTAGTAATTCTTTTGGTTTGGACGATGATTTCAGCACTCCATTCTAATTTTTCGCACTCCAATTTAACGACTGCCAAAACGATCGCTAAATTGGAGTGCGAAAATCACTGCCCCTTTGATTTGTGTCTTTTTGTTGGTCACACACTCACACATTTTAACGCATTTGCATTTGCATTTGCAAAGCTTAATCTATCATGAAGGTCAATACACTTGACATAATATATTGAAAAGAAGTAATCTTAAAATAGCATTAACAACAACAACAGTAATAACCAATTAAAGTTAATTTGAATGGTTAAGAATTTCAAGCTCGTTAATCGTGAGGCCTAAGTTTCCATATCTTTACCATGTTGTTTTTCTAYATAGGAAACCATCTATTTTCTGGATCTGTACAAAAGATAAAGCTCCAAATACCAATGAGCCCTGAAGGCCCAAAAGCCCATCAATAGTGCAAAAACTGAAAACTGAAGTGTATGGGCTGGTGGCATGCATATTGCCAGTGGACTTCCCAGCTTAATTAATGGTAGAATTAATTTATGTCTTTCTTAGTTGGTATGCCCCAATTTTAGCAGTGACGTCAATAAGATGATATACTAATGAATGATGAATAAACAGAGTGGTCAAAGACTCAAA
>SNQN01000755.1:113374-124766 GCA_008642245.1 Bassia scoparia
AATATTTGTAACAATTGCTATTTATTGTGGGAGGTAAAATATTTATGTTATTGCAACTATATACGTTATAGAGGTATTGTTTTTTTGTTAAAAAAATATATTTAAAAATAAGATAAAACAGTACTAATTAGCTGACTACTTGACCAGTTGACCCAATCAAAATCTTTCATTTAAACGTTAAAAAAAAATCCCCTCGAAAACATAAAAAATAACCTTAAATTGAAAAATAAAAATACAATGCGGTTTGATAAATCATGATATTTGCTAAACTTTTTTTTTTAAAAATAAATAAATTTAATAGCAGTGGAATATTAGGATATGTGCTGATGAGATGCTTCTTCTTGCAAAAATATAAATGGAAACTTCAATCAATTTCTATTCTGTTTCTGATTCTATTTGAATGATTTACTTGCCTTATAAATTTGTAATCAATCAAATTTATTTCCTTATATCATACTCTTTATTCAATATATTGTCATGTTTCTGTCAAATTTCATGTCTTTCATCTAGAATTTTCCAAACCCTCTTTTGATTGCTCAATCCCGAAAAACCCTAATTTTTGATTGATTCTTTCAATCATGAGAAGTTGAGAGTGTTTTGCAACGACACAGATGCAACAGAATCATCATCGAGTGATGAATGATGAGATTGGGGAAAAGCCAGTCAACCGAAACGTTTCATGCGTGAAATTACGTTTCCTGGACCAAAAGAACGCCGCGAGAGAAGAGCCCTTAATGCCGCCCTCATGCGTTTTCAGGGGCGACGAGTATCGTAGGTGTTCGAAGGAGGAGTGGGTAAGTATGCTGCTGACTGAGATTCGTCATCCGATTAACAAGGTGAGAATTTGGTTGGGTACTTTTGATACTGCTGAAGAAGCTTTTCAGGTTTACTATATGAAAAAACTTGAATTTGATATTTTAAGAAGTGAGCAATGTAAGAAAAAGAGTCGTTCTTCTGAATTGAAATCTGCTGAATTGCCTAATTCTAGTGGTAAGGGTGATTTGGGCGTGTCTGAAAATTTMAATGTTAAGGGTGATTTGGGTGAATCTGCTAATTTGAATGTTAATGGTGATTTTGGTGAATCTGCTATTTTGAATGTTAATGATGATTTGGCTAAGTCTGATAATTTGGGTAGTTTGAATGGTAAAGATGATGAATTGATGACTGGGAAAAATGGTGGGAAAGAGGGGGAAATTGTGGGGTTGCCTGTTGGAGTGACGAAGACTAAGTCAGGGAAGTGGAATGCTAGGATTACAAACCCTAAAACAAAAAAAAGATTTAGTTTAGGAACTTTTGATTCAGTTGAAGAGGCTTTTAGGGTTTATAAGAAGAAAGAAGGTGAATTTGCTGAGAGGTCTAGGAAAGGTAAGGAGCCTTGTGAGTGGGAGGTTTATGGTGTTGATGAATCGAATAAACGAAAGATTTGTTCGGTTGTTAGGGAGTTGGAGGATGGAAAGTGGGAAGCTCGAGTTTGGCACCCGAAATTGAAGGTTTGTGTGTTGGTGGGTTTTTATGATAGTCGTGTACGTGCTGAGATTGCTGCCAATTTGAAGAAGGCTCAGTTTCAAAAGAGTTCTAGGTCTAAGAAGAGGAATGCACCTAAATGCAAGCAAGTCGTTCGATATGGCAGGCAGGAATGTGGGTTGTCGAATGATGGGGTTGATTATGAGTGTGATGATGGAAGGGAGATTGTTATGGGGTTGACTGCTACTAGCTTGCCTGATGAAGGGGGTACTATGAATGATAGAGCTAAGAATTCAGATTTTGTCAAGTCAGTGGACGGTGAAACTTCCGGAGTCAGGAATTTGCCTGCTGGTGTTAGGATGACCAAGACAGGCAATTTCGGTGTTTGGGTCACTAATCCGGTGACAGGGACTGAGCGCTGCTTGCGTTCTTATAAAACCCTTYAAGAGGCGGTGAAAGCTTTTAACAAGAAAACAGCCGAGTTGGAGGAGCTTTCGAAGTCCAAGGAGAAGGCTGGTAGTCTTAATGWTGTTATCAGTACTCCTAATGAATCTGGGATTATATATGGCTCTCCTACTTCTGTTCTGAATGCTGAGATTGAAAACAGTGCAGCTGTTAGTGCAGAGATGACAGATGAAGGGGTTGCCCCGATGAAAATCGAATCTGGCTTAGTTCATGATTCACCTTCGCCTACTTCGGTTTTTGAGGCAGAGACAYTGAGCGGTGAGGATGTGAGTGTTCGGGAAATCCAAGCAAACGGTGAGGAGGCCCGTGAAATCCAAGCAAACGATATGACTAGTTCGGAGAATAAACAGAATCTTGCTCGTTTCAGTATTTTTGATGAAGCAGTGAGGTTGGGCTTTATGGACCAATATGGAAGACTTCTCGGTGAGTATAGCAAGTATGATGAAACGATGTGGTTGAGCAATGACGACGAAGAAGAGGATGCTTCATGGTACTATTGAAGCCTTTTGCAGCATCGACAGTTTCAGCTGTTTACTGTGTTTTCTTCTTTTTATCGAGAATAAGTCATGGAGTCCTCAACTAGTTCCAGGGGATTCCCTTGCATGCTCAAATGACATTATCTTTGTTTATGAGATGTTGTTGTAGTCTTTGCTATTTGCTATTAGCCATTTTATGTACATATTTAGTTTGTATCCGGAACTGGGAACTCTCATTAGATCTAGGAAATATTCTGCCTGCTGCGCAGTTCGATCTCTTTGTACAGTTTTGTAGGGCTTTTGGAGATGGAATTGATATATCTAGGATTCTATTCTTGAAAATTTGTTGCAGTTTCGCTTATATTAGTGCTGATTAATGAAACTGAGTTTTGGATTCGCTGAGTTTTACAATGCCTATCAGCGACCCTGTTTTCGAAATCTCGAGTCACATCTGCTCCTGTGCATCAGCTGGGGAAAGTGGTTGTTTTATCAAGTGTTCCATTTTCTTTTTAGTTAGTTAGATATCAGAATTCAAGCAATGCTCTTATTGACAGAAAGATGAACACACCCCACTTTACAAACATACAATTGGCATGATACAACAAAATGGTAAACCAATTTTACTTGTACAAAATCACTAATCAGTCATCAGTTGATAAAGCAAAGCGAAACCTGGTACAAATTGCTCCTCTTGAGAACCATAACGATAATAGTTCAGTTCATTCATCCATTTCAGGGAAGAATTGTCCGATCTCCAGATTAATACATGACTTTCGCTCTGTCTCCTAATGTTTACAATGTCGTCCTGAAATTAGGATTTCAAAGAAGTAAGCGTAACGGAAATATTACATAAAAGTCTATATATGCATGCATTACTGCATATACATTAATACGTCATACGTGCAACGGTGTAAGTGTAATTTATTTCTTCTATAAATTCATGTAACTCTTTCTCGACAAGACAAACTCAGTTCATGCATACTTTCATTCAATTACCTTTTTTTGGCATTAGCATTAGCTTATAACTTTATAAATCATAATATACACAATGTATTTAGGTACCGATATACCACCATACTCAGCTGATCCAATGCTATATATGTGTATATGTTACTCAATTGAACTTTCAATTATGCTTAAACGAATTTCTCGAATTGAGAGAAAATAAAAAACACGATCTAGTTTATAGATACGGATATAAATACATTCGAATTTATGGTAATGTTGCGTCGTGATTTAGGTTTATAAAGGAAAAAGGCCTAGCGTACCTCCATTTCAAGCGGGCGAGTTAATAGACCAGTTCGTTTAATACCTTGCCATCTACATCAATTAGGAACTTGGTGAAATTCCACTTGACACGATTTTGCCATTGGTTTCCTCCAGTACTGGCTTTTAGAAACTTGTAAACTGGTGCTGTTTTTTCCCATTCACAAATACCTGCCATCAAAATATTTAGCAACATGCAAAAAAAAAAAAAAAAAAAAAAAAAAGAAGAAGAAAGTTAGTGAAAATCATCAATAATCAAACATATGTAAGTGTTCCAATCACAATTCAATGTTCAATTAGGTTCATATTATTAGGAAAATTTGTCCATAATACTTTTAAAATGACCGTTTTTTTGTGAAGAATTACCTTTGTTTATTTTTTAAAAAATAATACCTTATTACTTCTAACCTTAATAAAGATATATCTTATGATCGGAATCAGGTAAGAAGTAACAATTATCCATTGACTTGCGTTTTTTCGGCCAAAAATGAAGTGTGTGATGCACGTTAAGTCATTTTTCATGAAAGGTCCGAGCAAGTGAAACACTAGGGGGAATTAGGAAAGTGAATGACGTGCATGTCAAAATGCTCGGAAAACACAGCACAACGAGCAATAATTTGTTGACTTTTTCGCCGGATTCCGACTAGAAGGTATATTTTGATAAATGTCTACAAGTAAAATATTTCTTTACAAAAAGTATCTTTTTAAGGTATTATTTGACTTTTATTATTATTATTATTTATTATTATTATTTATTATATATTATTATTATTATTATTATTATATCATGTAATTTTCATTATGTTCAATAAGGTTAATATCATGAGTAATTTTTATTATTAGTTTAAACAATACCTTATGAAAAATAGGGTACTCTGCCTTGAATCTTTCACAAGCAAACTTTTTAGTTGGTCACTTGAACCTGGGGCTTGCATAAGAATTGATTGCATGGAAATGCAAGTATTTCAAACCTGAAACAAGTGAATCCCTTCATTATTTCAATTATGAGAAAAATAATAGCAGTCATGTACGATCATTTAAATTAGTTTATTAGACGACTTTTATGAATTATGATAAAATTAAGAGCGATTAGTAAAACTTCTATATATGGTGATTAGTAAAATAAGGTTAATAATCATCATTTGAAATAATCAACACGCGACATATGATCTATCATTTTATTATTTTTGACGGGACCAATCATTATTATTAGTTCATATTTTGATTTAAATCACATAAACTACAAAAGAGAGTCATCTGTTCTCAATGCATCAACTTATTGTTAAATTGTACCTACCAGATTATAACATATACAAAGTAAAATATAATAATTGTAGTGAAATAAAAGGTAACCAAAAGGAAAATAACACAACTTTATCTTTGTACTTCTTGTAAAGTTCTGTTAATTTGAGGGAGTTTGTGTGTGGTAAATCCACTGTTTACGAAAATGCAAAAAAGAAACGTAATTAATTTATATGAAGTACTAAAAAAAGTTGTATATCCATCCAAAAAAAAAAAAAAGAGGAGCATAAACAAATAAAGGCCAAGGGAGCTTGGAGCACATTGACGTCCTCTCAAGCCACAAGGCAAAGGGCCAAGGAAAGGTCCCACGAATACCACCACAAGGGTGTATGGGGGCAAACCTTTCCTTGTCAATTTTGTCAAGTGACCACTCCGAGGACTCGAATAACAACACCTTAACTGGCTTAACCCATGCGTCAAACATTTGAAAGATAATGAAGAATTACCATTTCGAAGCAAATATTGATAACTAGGAGGACTTTTCCTTTGTAGATACTTGAGATCAACATCCTTTTTCCTACAATCCTATTATTTCAAGCAAAAATATAAGCACCATATTAATCGAATACAAATTGTCTTAAAGATTGTACATTTTTAAAAATGTTATGATTCATATAATAATGTCATCTTGATTACCTTACTACAAAGTCATGAATAGAAGTTTCTGTACAGATTCAGCGAGCACCCATCAATTGGAAAGAGAAAAACAAAAACTTTGTTTCCCCTAACTAATTACAAGAGAAATGGTGAATATTAGATAATTAATAATTCAAGAGAGAAAAAAGCACTAAAGAAGCTAAAAATTTGAGTGATCTTATACACATGCACTATTTAATAAGAACATATAATCCTTTCACATTAAGTTTTGTTGCCACATTAGTTTGAGGTTTTTCGGAGACACGTTGGTTGTTCTTAAAAAGATATAGAAGGTTGGCATTACATATATATATATCCAATGACATATATATTAATATTTTTCGGTAATGTGCTTGTCAACACTTTATATTATATATAATAACATTAATTACTTTTATTTATGGGATGAAAATACAATGACAACGTAATATTTTATAAATCGATAAAAAAATTTTAACTAAATTTACATGATCTAAAATGTAATTTGAATTATTATTCCTTATTGTTGTAGATAATTTTGTATCTCATGTGTCTCAGTTGTCATCTACATGACTACATATAGCAGTTTCGATTCTTCTCCAATTAATTTTGTTAGAATTTGCCACTGTCGCTCACTTCTAAGTTGGAACTTATTGTTGAGTATACATTAAAAGAAGTGTGATAAGTGTCATGTAAACATCATCATAAAAGTTTAATGTAGATTTTTCATGGTTAATTCTTCCAATATTTAAAAATAGACATTTTACAATTAAATGAAACCGAACAAAAAAAAATGACCTTTCACAAACAAAATTTGATCTCAATCACTGATCCACGGACATTAATTTTTTTTTGACGAGCAAAGATTTTATTCAAATAATAAGTCTTTCTCGGCATCTAACATTATATTAAAGAACTCAGAAAGACTTAAAATACAGAAATGGAAGCTATAACCATAACAACTAAACTTTAATCTAATCAAGTTCAACTCCACAAAAGTGGATACAATCATGTAATACATGATAGAAAATTGATGTCAACGCATCTTTCAAAATCTTCACCACCGGTGCTGCAGATGTTATGGCATAAGCAATTGCCTCATTTTCAAATCCTTATGAGTCGACTTCACTTTCCTAAATTAAGAACACACATACAAAACAAGCTAAACAAATAAAATCTTCAACGAAGAAGAATGACAATCAAAATGCCCAAGCCAAAACACCAGATCCGAAAACCTCCTTGATGGACATGATGCACAGTGCCAAAACCAACCCTTTAAGCCTACAATAAGATGATCGAAAGAACCAAGCTAAGGTTTCAACCTTAGGCACCGAAGCCCGAAAAACAGATCTACACAAGAAGATTGTCCGAAGAGGAGAACAATTGCCACAAACGAGGAAGAGGAAGGGGTGGGCTGACTCGCTAGTAAAGAAGGCGAAAACCCAACCACGGTGAGCCCCCTTTCGGAACACTCACCAAGAACCGCAAGAAGAAGAAAAAAAAGAAGTGAGGGAAGGAGGAGGGAAGAGAAACTCTGATATGAGGATCCAAACAACCCTCGAAAGTTGACGAAGAAACTCTCCCAAAGACAAAAACCCTAGAGGGAAACTTCTCTCTCTAAAAAAAAGAGAGAGAAACGAGCAAAAGTATATCACGTACATTAATTTGATCTGTAATATTTCATAATATTTAAATAAGTTTAAAAAAATTCAAAAGACTTGTAAATTTATGAATATACGCATTCATATTTTTCAATTATAATCGACTCGATAAACACTAGTGTTTTTTTCGCAGAAAAACACTAGTTAAAGAACGGATAAAATTCTAAAGGGTTTTTAAAGGTATACCTCGGGGATTACGTTTCTAAGGCTATATATTCTTTTCAAAACTTCAAATGAATACCCCTGAGGTCAATATCCTTTATTAACATACCCTTCCCTAGTTAAAACATTAACCTTAATTAAGTTTAAAATAAAAAACCCCAACCCCTTCCTCCTCCCTCAAACCACCCACTCACACTAACCCCTCCAATCCCACAACAACTGCAACCAACCGATGTCGTGTCTCCAACTATCGCAATTCCAACCGTCGCACCCCAACCTCCGCAACCACCAACTAACCTCAACCACCCACAAAAACATCCTGTTGAGTCGCATACATATAGAGTTTTTAGGCATATTTTAGTTGCATATTTAGTTGCATTTAGGCATTAACTAGATTAATTGTCCACTTTGTGCTCTATTACACTTCGTTTGTGTTTCTTAACTTTCAGTAGTTTTATAGCTATTTGGAAGCTTTCGGAGCAAGATGACACAAAGTGGATGATGTGTAGAAGGAGAGTTGGTGATGATGGATGTTTTATACCAAGCTTTATATCATATGAAGCTTAGTTAACATTCATAAGGGTAATGTCAAAGCTTATTGGGGTAATATGATCTAGAATTGAAGAATAAATTTGTTTGCGAAAGATCAGTTTGACCACCTTGCACTATTTTGGTCATATCTCAAGTTTTACTTATAGGATTTAATGCGATTCAAGTTTCATTAGAAACTAGACTTAAGAGCTTCGCAATGGTAGGTTATATGCCACATTAACATGTCTGTAGCGCAAGTTATGGCCCCTCAAAGTGACCAGCGGTTCAGGGCACGAACTAGCACCCGATGGTTTATCTGTTCATTGTGATCGGTTTCTGCCTAGCCCACTGGGTAACCAGCGCCCAATGGTCGGGGACCTGCTGTGTTTATTCTGTTTTGCTTCTTTTTATTATTTTAGGGAGAATTAGAATAGAACACACACTCTCTCCATTACTACTCTAAAAACCCTAACTTCTTTTCTCTCTCTTCTTAGTTAGATCTAGTATTTCTACTCTCAAATTCTCTTAGTTTAATCAACTTTGCTGTAATTTTTTTCTCCATTAATTCAAGTTCTAAAGGTATTATCTATCAATTCTACTTACTTGTTTTGTTAATTGCTTGAATTTCTTATCATTGTTGATTGTTAGTTTCAACTCTCTACTTTTCAAACATGAATTATAGTTAAACATTGTTATTGATTTTGATATGAATCACAACTACAAAATTCGCATAAAGACCAATCTAAGAGACCGGTTTTGTAGGCACCGGTCTCTCTTAGATGATTATTTAATATTTTAATAGAGACATTAATATACTCGATCGTGATATTATTCTAGTGAGTTCTTATTCTCTCTCATACACTAAGTCACTAAACCCTAACCCCTTATTCCTCGGCTCGGCTCTGATATAACCCCCTTACTTCGTTCCCATCCATTCAAGCCAATCAATTCGTTACCACCATCCATCCTCGCTCTGCTACTGCGCCATTCGATTCCCCTTGTTGCTCGCACAAATCTACTCCGCCAGTTGATTCCCTACCACCATCATCTCAAAGTCGCTCGCCTTTCATCATCCCATTCATCACCCCATCATCGTCGCACCATTGTTCTCCGCTTCACGGCAATTGAGTTCGAGTGACTCAAATTGGTAAGAATTATCCATAATTTAGCGATTTCAATTTTTGTTAACCTGCGAAATACTTGCTCCTATTTTGCTTTGAATTTCATACCGAATTTCATGACAATTGCATCGAAATCCAACTAAGCTTCAACGATTTTAATTTTTTTTTCGAAACTCCATGAAATTAATTTCGAATTTCAGGTTGAAATTCAACAGAATTTCGATGTGTAATTTCTGGTTAAGATTCTTTTCATTTTTATGAATTTTTGTTGTTTTTTATTCCAATTTTGAAATTTCTACTTAATTTTTATTAAAGATGAAAATTTTACTGAATTTTTATTATTTATGAAATTTCTATTATTTTGTAATGCCTTTTGTGTTTTTGTGTTCTAAAGAATTTTGCAGTGCTTTTAAAACTTTGGTTATAATTATGAAAAATCTATTGATTTGAGAGACAACAATAAGTCTCTTTTGATCTGAATTTTTCACAATTCATGTTATGCTTTGCTTGCAATTTTCCATTTTCCCTATTTTAAGCTTTAGATTGATTAGTTTCAATGTCCCAAATTAGGTATTAATTTGTTGAAGAAAGGAAATTCCAACTTTCACTTATTCATTGTCGCCCTTGACTCGCTGAAACACCAGGTTACAAGTATCATTTCGAATTTATTTTTAAGTTTTGTCTTGTATTTAAGAAATCGGAAATGTTTTGGTTTGTTGATTGTTTATTGATGTGTGTTGTCTCCTGACATAAAATACATATTGATTGTTGCTTGAAATATTTTAGTTTTGTTTAGTTGAGCATTTTGACATGCTTATATAATATGATTGGTAAAAAGTGATTAATATATAGGAGTTAGTTAATTTAATGTCATAAAATTGTTTGAGTGAAAGGTTTCAGTGGAAAATTAGGGAAGTGGTTTTAATATGCAAAAGAAGAAGGACAAGGTAGATAAATAAAGACATAATGAATATGGATCCTTGCATAAAGAAAGTGGTTTGGTGGGCTACATGTCTTTTTTTTTGTTGCGTATGTCTTAGAGACCGGTTGATTTATAAAGGTTTCTTATCCATAACTTAACAATTATAATTATAATGACTATCATTGTTTCTTGGTTTAGTGATCAATTGTTTTAAATCAATTTCTTTACTCATTTGCTTGGCCTTTTCTATTGGGTTTTGTTAGTTTATTGAAATGGATCGAAGTTGGATATCAAGGTCCAAACCGGGTGATCGAGAATATGAAACTGGGATAGGGAGTTTATTAAATTTGCAGTAAATAACAACAAAGGTCTTGAAAGGTTACCTTGTCCTTGTTTCAAGTGTCATAATGTATCTCACAAGAGGGTTGATGAAATACTCAATCACTTAAGCAAATGGCCATTCGACAAAACATATACTTGTTGGCGGCGTCACGGTGAACTAAGGAAGTTACAACCTCTTGTGATTCACAAATGAGGAAAATGTGTTGATCAGAATAATATGGATGGTGACAACCTAGATGACATGATACGTAGAGTTGAGGAAAATTTTGATGGCAACCCTTCTACATTAGAAGAAATTGTTGACTGATTCGGAAAAGCCGTTGTATGAAGGATGTGAGAAGCACACAAGATTATCTAGTGTACTTAAGTTATACAACATTAAAGGCGGCCCATGGTGTGGAGAGACACAAGTTTCTCAAGAATTACTTCAATTGGTGAAAGACATGCTTCCGAAAATAATGTACTTCCAAGTAGTACTTACGAGAAAAAAGACAATGTCTACAATGGGCTTACCTTATGAGAAAATTATGCGTGCCCAACGATTGCATTTTGTATCGAAAAGAAGGAATATTTACAGAGTGCCCTACTTGTAATGCTCATGATACAAGGACAAGGAGGGCATCCCAGCTAAACTTCTATGTATTTCCCCATCATACAAGATTTAAAAGGCTTTTTGAAAATGTCGGGATGCGGAGAAGTTGACATGACATTCAAAAGGTCGAGAAAATATGATAAACTTCGACACACCGACTGACTCCCTGCAATGAGGTTTCTTGATGACAAATTCAAGGATTTTGGCAAAGAAGAAGAAATTTACGCCTTGCTTTGTCCACGATGTATAATCGCTTCTTCATGCCTCCTTAACTAGCACTACATAAAGTACCTTGGTTCTGCTTCCGCAACGCGGTAATATTTTTGGGACTTCACTCTAATTGAACTCGCCTCCCCTCTTCATGACTGTAGGTATGAAAAGCAATCTAGTATATGATAAACACTCTTCCCTCGTTTACATCTGGCTCAAATAGCAGCTAGGAACTGACACTCTGGATGTTGTACTGGCACCTG
>SNQN01000756.1:0-72696 GCA_008642245.1 Bassia scoparia
AATGTTTCGGGCGTCCGTGAATAACCTATATAGGCACGGTGGCGATCCCCTCAATTCGACAACACACCCCAACGCATTCACATGCGGATTCCATGGCTCAACTCCATGACACTGAAGCTGAGGTCACGCCCCCCCTAAGGCGGGGCGAAGCCCTACAGACACAAATAGATGTTTTTGTACTAGTGTCTGTATCTCCCATGGCGTGTCGTTGTCCGAGATGTCTACCTATTTTGTTTGCTCGATGACGGAAGTTATCTTTTCGTGCTCTTTCATAGGTTTTATTAACTCATTGTTGTTTTGTTTGTTTTCGAGTTGTGAATTAAAGCAATCATAAGAAGGAAAAGAGGAGTAAGCAGAAAGGACCATATTATTAAAATCTGAAAAGAGTATAGATAAATTTGTCTTTGAAGAGACTTGATTGACAAGGGAAAGGGGGATACTAGGCTCCTTGACAGACTTAGCAGGACACDCCCTAGGACTAGCTATCTTAGCTTCTACGACACTAGACTCAGACTCAGACTCAGTCTCAGATTCAGAATCCTCGAACGTTGGTCCTTCGCCCATAGTGCACTTAATGACCTTGTTTCCTTGAGTAATTATCTTCGCTGTTTTGCACCAACCATGAACCAAGCCTTCGATTGGTGTGATGTATGAGAGTAGTGGGGTCGAATGCTTCTTCGTTCATTGCCATGAAAACYTCTTGTTCAGCTGGAGGGATGATTTTGTGGCCAAATAGAAGTCCCAAACCTTGTGCTTCGAGGCCATCTAGGGAAGATGCCTTGCTTCTGGGGACAGGATCCCCGTCTACAAAGTCGCAGTCGTTGGAAATCTCGAATGCTAGATATCTATTGYCATCCATTACCTGGGYATATTTCTTAGAGCCTTTGAGAGAAAGGGGAGACGACTGTTGTCTATCAATTATTGGATTGCTTCCTTCAATGTATAGCAWTCCTCGGTGTCATGGCCATGTCCTTAGTGGAACATGCAAAACTTGTCTATGCTCCATTTACGTGGCCTATTCTGCAAAGGAGGATTAGGAGTAGGGCCTTTTGGTGTAATGAAGCCAATCGCCTTGAGGTGCTCAAGGGCTTGGGCATAGGGCATGCCTATCCCATTGTATTTGCACTTGTTGCGAATTACAGGTGCCTTCACAATAGTCTTGCTTTTAAGAGAATCATCGATCCTCTTCATTGCTTTGTTCAYGTGAGAAGTGATGACCTCCACCATATTGGTCGTTGGCTTTGGTTCARTGTCATTCTCGCCAACTGATTCTTGCAAATTGCTATTTGAAGAAGTTACTTCTCCTTCGGACAAAACACAGTCTACATAGTAATTAAGGATGTCGTGGATCACTTCCTCAAGAATTCGCAACTTGGCCCTCTATCAACTTGGTCCATTTCTAAGTCATTAGTGCATTTGTTATTACAAGAGCAGCATGGAATATGAGTTGGAGAGTGAAGGAGGGAATAAGCTCAACTCGAGCTGTCRGATGTTAACACTCCGACTYAGATTAATCTGCACATCGATTCTCCTCTCGATTCTCTGAGTCTAGATGATTCTCCGGGGACTTGAAACAAATGAGATTATCTAATGATCATCCCCCTCCACCCCTCCGATGCTTAAGTCAGCAAGAGTAGAAAAGAGAGTATTAAAGTAAATTGAGTGAGGTAAGAGAATCTCCCTTTTGGTGAAAAAAGTAGATAACATGTTAAAAGAGTGATTGATGTGATGTAATTGATTGTTGGTTGGGAAAYGTGCAATCATTGAGGGTATTTATACCACCTCCCAATGATTTCGTGTCCAATGGTATGGTGACATATTGCATTYAGCCATAAGTCACCTAGGTGGGTTGCCCTTAAATTGGCCAAATAAAGCCCATTTTCTTGTTTCCTTAACCTTCCCAATTTTGGGAAGAAATCAGCAACATAAGGAGCAATTGATGATACTCTTTGGAATGATTACGGGACACGTGGCAGGTTATAAGCTAAGAGTGCCACATCATTCTATCCCTAGAGCTACGTGGCATCCTACTTGGATGCCACATACTGCTGTCACATGTGCTTCTATAGCATTGTGGGTAGAGTCGGACAAATCAGAAGGGCCATCTAATGATGATTTATTACAATGAAGTTATTTATTATCAATATTAGTGTTTTAAGATTTCACTTGATCCCTTACTTTTGTCTTAGAAGACTACAAAAGAGTATGTTGTTTTGAAATAGGGCTTCCAGTGGCCAAATTACTTGAGGTCGTTTTCCGTTTCTCCATCCACTTAAGTTGCCAAAAGTATAAAAGGTCAGTTATAAYATAACATAAAGTTAGGATGGGACTACAAAATATGTTAGTTGGTGTAGATACCTACGTTTATCCCTAGCCCAAAAAGGCCAATGATAAAACACCCCTCGCAACACACAAGTCAAATCCAGAGAGCTAGGACCCTAACAGGCCCTAAAAAGGCAAATTCCTTTACACCGAACACCTCTTCCAGGTATTTAGAACCTCACAAAGTAAGTTTTAATTTTCAAATAATTGTAACTTATTTTTTAAACAATTCCCGAAATTTTCAACAATTTAATTAATTTTATGATAATTAATTAAATAATGAAAACAATTCCAAAGTTCATGAAATTTAACACAACACAATATTTTCCACAAGGAATTTCCATATTTTTTTCCATAATTTTTTCAATTTATGGTTTAATATTTACGAATTTCTTAAGAAAAAACGCAAAACCGAGCATAGCGGGCCATCCCGGGATATTTTGCCTCGAGACAAGCTTCCCGAGGAAGCCAAATATCCCGAGCATTGCAATAAAATAAGCTGCAATCATATAAAATCATGCATATATTTTATATTATTTTATCTCGTTTTTATTTCATTAGGATCTCACTATTCGAGACAAGGCGAATCAGCTAATTATCCCGAAAATGTCAATAAAATTAGCCGCAATCGTATAAAATCTTGTATATATTTCATATGATTTTATCTCGATTTCATTTCATCACGATCTCGCTATTCAATGCGAGGCAAATCAGCCAAAATCTGGTAGGTGTTGGGTGTAATTACGCCCAAGACCTCCCTCTTTCTAGCCGATTTCGACCCTTGCCTATAAATAGGAGACCCCTCATTCATTTTGGAGGAATTTTCTCTGATCTTTGGGACTTTGGACGACTCAACTCTCTCTTTCTCTCACTCGTCTAACTCTCTCTCACTCTCATACTCTCTCACAAATACATTCAAACACATTCTAACACATAAAAACACATTCAAACACTCTTTTGCATTAGATGTAGGAGGTTTTCAAGGGTTTTMAAGGCTCAACAAGGGTTCCTAAGGGTCCAAAGCTACGTCCTTGGTCTTCGACATCATGTTGCGAGGTAGGTTTGAGGCGAATGTCTACCTCCTTTTGCATGCTTGTTTAGAAATTCGACTTTCTATGTAATTTGCATGTAATATTGAATAATAAAAACTMTGAAATTCAACTTAAAAGCAATGTTAAGGCATAACTTTCAATTCATCGCACGAGAGCTTGCATGCTTGTCTCACACATATAATATGCTTTAACAAAGACCTACAAATATCGTGTTTCACACCTAATAAGATAACTATGGACAACCTGCATTAGGCTCTTGGAATACGGAATTAACAACACATGCCACAACAAATTAGACACTATTTGCATAGTCCGGCGCGGTGACGCCCCGGCAACCGTACAGTTTTCTGGCGACCTCATAGGGGAATTCACTAAAGTTATTACCTTTAGTGATGTGTGGGCAATACTCGAATTGTTATGCGATTTCGGCGTCCTTAAGACGGCATTGTGTTTAGGCATTTTGCATTACACGGAACTTAGGTCGTTGGCACTGAATTTCCATTTTCTATGCATCATGTCTCATATAAGTGTGTTCTACACTTGAGACAAGACCGGGGGGGCTCGCTTAAGATTGGGGCTGGTGCACTACCTATGTAACCAACTCTTAAGCTTGATGCCCATCCCTCACCATGATGCGCAGCTGCGTGCCCTACAAAGCCGTAATGGTTTAGACCTCCTTTGATCATCACAGTGGGCTGGATGTGTTAAGGATCGTTCTGAGCCTAGTCATGGGACCCTCTTGGACACCCGGACTGACCTGTTCGATAACGTAGCAACTGACTCTAGGTGGCTGGACTTTGGTTTTTCTTTTGCATATAGGGTTCATCCTAGCRTGACAACGTGCTACGTGCTTTTAGACTAAGGACCCTAGCTTTGCATACATAACAAACAAGTCAATGAGTCATGTACCAGTCCTCATATAGCAAGGTGATCATTCCTTAGGCGTCGTAATGTCGAAGTCGTCGTAAACGAGAATCAATAGGCGTTACGTCTTTTTTTCGGTCATGCATTTGTAAACGGACGTCGGACCTTTGAACTTCGCCTTTTAAAAAAAAGAGGAAAGAAAAGCAAAAGACAAAAAAACAATAAAAATAATGACAAAAAGAAAATGAAAAATTAAAAATAAGAGGCGAAAGATAAATTTCCGACATTCATGCACTTTTACATTTTTGAGTCAATCAATAGGCAAGGGAATGATCACCCCTAAAAAATGCATTGYGTCACAGGTTGATTCGACATGGAACTTAACTGTTGATCCATGTGCAAACAAGGTAGGCACCAACGGTTGACCTCATAGACACAGGGTTCGTTCCACTGTTCTCAAGTAGCACTCCGTCAATCAACATCATTGCACTAATGGATAGTGAAGACACTCGAATGGACTTGACTTTAGCTGATTTGAATGAGACCCTCAACTCATTGGCTTCTCGAGTCRYTCAGCTAGAGAAGTCCAACACCCAGGTCCTCGAAATTCTTGAGGAAGTGATGCACGACATCTTTAAGCACTATGTAGACCAAGTTGTGAACAAAGAAGAAATAGCTTCTTCAGACAACAATTTGCTAGAATTAATTGGTGAGAATAACACTGAACCAAAGCCAACGACCAATATGGTGGAGGTCATCACTTCTCACATGAAAAAAGCAATGAAGAGGATCGATGATTCTCTTAAAAGCAAAACTATGGTGAAAGAACTTGCAACTCACAACAAGGGCAAATACACTAGACTAGACATGCCCTATGCCAAAGCCCTTGAGCACCTCAGGGCAATTGGCTTCATTATTCTAAAAGGCCCTACTCCTAATCCTCCTTTAAACAAAAGGCCTCCTAAATGGAGCATAGACAAGTTTTGCAAGTACCACACAGTGGACATGGCCATGACACCGAAGAATGTCATACATTGAGGGAAGTAGTCCAAGACTTGATAGACAGTGGTCGTCTCCCCTTTCCTCTCAAAGGCAATAAACAACATGCCTAGGTGTTCGTGATAGAAGGAGATGAGAATTCCTTCGATCCTACCGCTCTCATTACACCTATGAGACAACCATTTCCTCAACTGGTCATACGCACCTTTTCCATCACGTCAACGACATATTTGATAAGGATGATGAAAATGTTTACATAAACGGGGATGTTCARAATACTTTCACCACTACATTCCAGGAAGAGAATGCAGTCTTTGAWGTCCTCTATGGTCCAGCACCTTCCCTCAAGTCTGATGAGGTTCAGGTTCTCACTAGGTCGGGTTGACTCAACACTTCCACCGACCAGCCAAATGCTCATGTGACACCACATCCGCCGCCTCCTCCCCAAGAAGAGAATCTCATCATCAAATAGTTGAAGAAGATAAAGGCAAATGTGAACATATGGCAACTCATAGTGGCTTCCAAAACTCATCGCGATGCCCTTCTCCAGGAACTCAGTCGAATGAATATGCCTAATGACACTACTCCCGAAGCAATGGTGGGATTAGCCATGCAGGATTTTTATGCTCCCTCCATTACCTTTTTCATATGAGGATCTCCCAATGGAAGGCAGCTATCATACCAAATCTCTCTACATTAATCTCTTTTGCAGGAATCTTCACGTGCCTATCACGTTATTCAACAACGGCACCGCAATCAATGCTTGTTCACTAAGGACCGCACAGAAGATAGGTATCTCTTAAAGTGAGATGCAACCTCACAATCTGTCTATTCGAGCCTATGACAACAACAAGAAGGACACTCTAGGCCGGTTGAAAGAAGGGTCTGATTCCATGTGATTGACATCAAGTCAACTTTCAACATGCTACTAGGACGACCATGGCTTCACAAGCTAGGAGCCATCCCTTCTACACTCCATCATAAGGTGAATTTCATTCTGGAAGGTGAGCACATCACCATCAATTCATCTCCTATGAGAATCAAAGCAACTAAACAACCCATAATCCATGTCGAACATGATGAGAATGATGAAGACTTATGGGGTTTTACCGTAGCAATCTTTGAAGAAGTCAAGGTCCCTTTTGACTTCCATTCACATTCCATTTTGGTGGTCTATGCACTCCTACGAGACACGGGGCACTTCCCTGGGATGACACTCGGACTGCGCAAAGCAAAAGCAACTCCCTTTCTGGAACCCATACCGAAGAATGACAAGTTCGGTCTGGGACACATTCCTTCCTATAAAGAGCGTTTGGAGTTTGTACGCAACAAGGTCTCTAAGAAGAAGGAAGAATGCAACATACCTCTCCGTCCATATCAACTCACTCTCAATGGACAGTTCATCAAGGAAGGGGATGAGTTTCCATACTACGAATTCCAAGACCACTTCACAGGAACAGATGGCAGTAGATATCTTGGACATAAGATTTTCAACGACTACAACTTTGTATACGGGGACCTTGTCCGCACAAGTAAGGCATCTGCCCTAGATGGCCTTGAAGCTCCAGGTTTGGGACTCCTRTTTGGCAAAGAAATCACCCCTCTAGTTGAACAAGAGGTTTTCATGGCAATGACCAAAGAAGCTTTCGACCCCACTACTCTTATCACACCAATCGAGGGCTTGGTTCATGGTTGGCGCAAAACCATGAAGATAACTACTCCTGGAGGCAAGGTCATTAAGTGCACCTTGGGTGAACGACCAATGTTGGAGTATGCTTAACCTGAGACTAAGTCTGAGTCTAGTGACGTAGAAGCTAGGATAGCTAGTCCTAGGGAGTGTCCTACTGAGTCTGTCAAGGAGCCTAGTATCCCCYTTTCCCTTGTCAATCAAGTCTCTTCGGAGTCAAACTTRTCTATACTCTCTTCAGAGTTTAATAATATGCTCCTTTCTACTTACTCCTCTTTTCCTTCTTATGATTGCTTTAATTCACAACTCGAAAACAAACAAAACCACAATGAGTTAATAAAGGCAATGGAAGAGCACGAAAAGAAAACTTCCATCATCGAGCAAACAGAAAAGGTAGACATCTCCGATAACGACACGTCGTAGGAGATATAGATTTGTCTAACACTGAAACCGCAAGAAAGGGATGAATTGGTTGCAACACTGAAAGAATTCTGGGATGCTTTTGCTTGGTCCTATGAAGACATRCCAGGGATTGATCCAGACGTCGTACAACACAGAATTCCGCTCATAGAGGGGGCTAAGCCAGTCAAACAAAAGCTCCGTCGCATGAAACCAGATGTTTCCCTTCACATTCGGCAAGAAGTCATTAAACAACACAATGCAGGCTTCAATAAGGTCGTTAATTACCCTCAATGGATAGCAAATGTGGTTTCACTACCTAAGAAACATGGACGGGTTTGAATGTTTCTAGACTTTYGTGACTTAAACAAAGCAAGTCCGAATGATGAATTCCCTCTACCACACATAGTCGTTCTCGTAGACAACACAACAAATCATGATTTGCTCTCATTTATAGATAGGTATGTTGGGTACAACCAAGTCAAAATGGTCGAAGAAGACATGGAAAAGACAATCGTCACCACTCCGTTGGGGCTATATTGCTACACTGTGATGCCTTTTGGTCTCAAAAATGCAGGCACCACATACCAACGAGCTGCCACTACTCTACTTCATGACATGATACACAAAGAAGTAGAGGTTTATGTCGACGATATGATCGTCAAGTCAAACGATCGGGAAGGACATACCCTTGCACTAAGGAAATTCTTCCAGAGACTCCGACAATTCATCATGCGTCTCAACCCGTAAAAGTGTGCATTTAAAGTCACTTTAGGCAAGCTCCTAGGTTTTATAATCAGCTCTCGAGGCATCGAGATTGATCCAACCAAGATCAAAGCAATCATGTCACTTAGGCCACCCCAAAATGAAAAGGATATCCGAGGGTTCATTGGTCGACTCCTGTACATCAGCAGGTTCATATCCAAGCTCACAATGGTCTGTGAACCCAACTTCAAGAAATTAAAGAAGGTGCACCCTAGAAATGGTATAATAGTTACCAACAAACTTTCGACGGGATCAAGGAATACCTCACCAATCCTCCTGTGTTGGCTCTTGCTCGCCCTAGGCATCCATTACGGCTCTATCTTAAAACAACAAGCACCGCCGCTGGAGCAATGCTRTTCAAGAAATCGACGACAAGGAAAATGCTATCTAATACCTCAGCAAGAAGTTCCTTCCAAACGAGGAACGATACTCTGCCCTAGAGAAACTATGATTGGCTTTAGTGTGGGCATCGCAAAAGCTTCGACATTATTTGTTCACACATACCGTACACATCATATGCAAAGGGCATCCTCTTAAATACTTCTTTGAAAAGCCAGCAGTCAACGGATGCATTGCATGTCTAGATGGATAGTTATGCTCGCCGAATTTGACCTTAAGTTTGTGCCTCAAAAGCCATCAAAGGTAGTATCGTCCCCGAATTCTTAGCAGACTCTCCAGATGAAGTCCTTCATGAGGACTTTGACTTTCCAAACGAGGAACTTATGATGTCCGAGGAAGACAGTTGGTCGTTATACTTYGATGATAGATCTAATCAAAAGAGATGTGGTATTGGAGTGCTTCTGATCTCACTACAAGAGGTGCACACTCCAATTTCCATCAAACTCGACTTCAACGTTACTAACAATGCCACAGAGTGCGAAGCGTGTATTTTGGGATTGTCAGCCGTTGTTGCAATCAACATTAAGAGATTGCGGGTATATGGTGATTCCTTACTCATCATAAATCAGATTWMARGCCGATGGAAGGTGCGAAGTGAAAGCCTTGCTCCATATCAGTCCTATCTTGAGAACATTGCATCCCTGGTAGACGARGTTAAATACACCTACCTACGACGCGAAGACAATCAATTCGCAGATGCACTAGCAAAACTCGCATCCATGGTGCGAATTCTCAGTTTAGTGACACAAATGCCCTTAGTCATTGAACAGAAATAAGAACCTGCATACGTCTGCACTTTAGAGGAAACAAATGAGGTGCCCAACCTCGATCCGGAAGAGCAATGGTACAGAGACTACCTAGCAACTAGCGAGTATCCTKATAGTGCAACAAAAAAGCAACAAAGGGCTCTGAGGCGTCTCGCATCTCAGTACTTACTTCCAGGCGGAGAACTCTACAAGCGCCACTACAATGGTCTTCACTTACTTTACATCACACAACATGTAAGCAAAACAATCATGGAGCACGTCCATTAGGAAATATGTGGCGCCCACATGAATAGCAGGCTCCTGGCCTCTAAAATCATCAAGTTGGGGTATTACTGGACCACCATAGAAAGGGGTTGTGTGCAACACGTGCGTACATGCGACACCTGCCAAAAATACTCCAATGCACAGCATGTTCCTCCATCTCTCCTATCCAAATTTGTCTCTTRGTGGCCTTTCTCTACATGGGGAATGGACATAATAGGGAAGATTACGCCGCCCGAACAAGGAGGTCTTGAATTCATACTTGTGGCCATAGATTACTTCACAAAGTGGGTCAATGTAGCGTCATATGCCAAGCTCCAGGCTAAGCACGTGGAAAAATTCAAAGAAAACAACATCATTTGTCGCTATGGAGTCCCTCACGAAATCATCAGTGACAACGACACCCACTTTCAAGCAGAATGTGTGGATCTGATTACTAAATATAAAATTCAGCACCATAATATAAGTCATCACCATACAGGCCGCAAGCCAATGAGGCACTTGAAGCAGCTAACAAGAATCTCAAAACAATTATCCCTAAGATGACGAAGAATTATCTAGATTAGCCGCAAAAGCTACACTTCGCTCTATGAGGTTACAGGACCTCTATTCGCACCTTAACGGGAGCTACTCCATTTTCACTTCTCTATGGTGCCGAAGTTGTTCAACTAGTAGAACTAGAGATCCTGTCTCTACGCATTATCCTATAAAGTAAACTCCCTGAAGCGGAATGAGTTAGCTATGCTCGACGAAAAAGGGCTAGCAGCTTTGCATCATGTGCAAACTACCAGAAGAGGGTCGAACGATACTTCAATCAGCGAGTCAAATCATGGGGCATCATAAAATGTGATTTGGTTCTTAAAGCACTTCGCAAACATAGTCCTAGATCCTCAAGGCAAGTTTCGTCCTAATTGAGAAGGTCCTTACATTGTCAAAACGATCTTACCATAAAGGGCAGTTCAACTAATGGACACGAATGCTGATAATTTCTACCGCCTCACCAACTTAGACCAACTCAAGAAGTACTACGTCTATGGCATACACGTGCACCGCATCTCAGCAATACAATAGCACCATACATTAGAACTACGGATGGCCTAATTCCTTAWAGGATACGTAGACGGCCTCGCTCTAGGCTCGACCACAATAACAAGTGCCCTACTTGTTTTGGGATTAGCAAGTGAATAATAGTCAAGCGACAATTGGACGAAGTTTTCTTCTACATGCTCAAAATAAACACGATGTATAAAAAGCAATGTAAGTTTGTAATTTATTATTAATTGTAATTAAAATTGAGCAACTACAATGAAAAGGGAAACTTCAAGCTCCAAGTTCACTTATTACATGCAAAGGCGGCTCACAGGCCAATCACTTTGTTAACTCATAAATTAACAAACATTAAATTAAACAAGAGTTGTGGAAAAAAGCAATCACTCCTTCCTCTCCTCTTCTTGCTCCTTGGCATCTTCCTTCCTTGCACCCGAGCTCTCACCTTTAGGCTTCCTCACCCATTTGCGTTTCTTGGGTCTATCTTCCACAGCAGCCTTCCCTTTTCCTTTAGCATCACCTCTAAGCACCACTTTAGGCCTAAGTCTTCTTTCAGCAACGTTTGATTCAATCCTCAAAGGAGGAAGTCTTACAAGCCTATTCCAAACTGTACCATCCTAGGACCAAGTTTGTCCTTAGCAGAAATAGCTCTAGACTTAGCAGCGGGGGTCTTAGTAGAGTCACAGTCCAATCTCTTAATCTTGACATGGTCCTTCTGCTCCGCACGTCTTGCCTCAGCACGACCCATCACATTTGTGGCATTCATCCAGACATGGTAGTGAGCAGAATTCTTGTGGTCACCTCGAGTAAGTAGGGTCACCTCAAGTGTAGAATGGGATTCCCAGTATTTCTCGCACTCTATTGCATTTTTTGAATGCAAGCACTTGTCCTCGGGACGAACTGTGTCAATAGCGGGAATAAGATGAACTTTCCCAAACTGTCTCATCATCCTTGAGGGGAAATAAAACRTCAACTTAGTCAAGCTAGCCACACGCACATATGGAGACAAGCGAGTATGCACCATACTCCTAGTACCCCACCAAGGGACAGCCCACTACACGAGAATGCCACGACCAATAAGGATAAGAATCCACTCATGCTGAGATTTGTTGACATGGACCCTCTTACGGGAAAAGTATCCCTTAGCAGAGTATTTGATGGGATTCTAGAGCGCGTCAACAAAGCTCAAACGCTCCATTAGCCAAATCTGTCAAAAAAACAGCAGCATGTGYAATATTTAGTCATCACATCATTAAACAAGCAATAATATTTGTATAAATGCACCATTTTGCAAATATTCAAGCAAAAACGTTGTACCTACAGCAAAACGGGGCATCCARACAAAGGCGCATGCGTGTCCTTGTTAAGACGGTCAAGCATCATGAATAACTCCCCGTGCACAACGACATAGGAGTACAACTAGCCTCGCATTGCTCAATRATAGAAATTATGCTAGCATGACCAACATTCGGCTTTCCATGAAYAAACAAGCAGCGCGCAAACAAGCAAATCATAATTGCACGTCTACGGTAAACTCWACGGCAAGAGGCATCACTTGCAATGTAATCAACTAAGGCAAGCAAGTCAATTTCCCGACAACATGCACTATGCATTGTGAAATAATTGGACTAAGTCTCAAATATCGCTCATATTAGTCAACAAAATAGTCAGCGGTATTAAGAATGCAAGGGAGACTTATAACAGGCTAAACAATAATAGCACCAAACTCTTTAGGCAAAGGAACAATTTCCTTGTCTCGAAGACGAAAGCAATGCATCACTGGGTCCCACAAGCTTATAGCAGCATAAAGAAGGCTTGTAACGAGGTTTACATACCTTAAAGTCAAGAGAACATCACAATTTAACCTTGCAAGGTTCTCCCTTTCACGAGCATCCAAGTTTCGGAGCACATCATTCAAAGCATTAGCAAACTCCCTCTCTCCATTTGAATTGTTGCAAATGCTTCGATGTAATGAATTAAATGAAGTATAAAGCAATGTAAGAGAGGTTTTAAAACACTGAGGATGTTGTAATGATTGAATTAGGGCGTGCATAAACCCCTATTTATAAGCAATTAGGCCGAACAAACTTGCCTAAAATCGAAAATTGACGAAAATTTGCCCGTTTTTTGGTGTAATTAAGCCCAGCCTGGGCGCTATTACRCCAAGTTTTTAGCTTTTTTGGTCGATTTTGCACCTTTTTCTTGCTCCCATGCACTTTGGCACGCAGTTCTTCGTCCAACCTAGGTCCTTCCCTGCATTTTCAAGGAGAAATGAGCCGACATTCGCCTCAACAACGCTACGCGACAACACAAAACGATCGGCGTCGTCTTGGAAGTTTAATTACATGCATTGCATATAGTTAACAAGTTGGCTTTTGCAAGTTGTAATTAAAGCTCGGCATTACGAAATGAGCTATGTCAAGACTCATACACAACTCTAAGCATATTTACACAAGCATTCGAGTCTAACTAGAGTCGAGTCAAGTCAAGCAAAAGTCAACAAATAACTGTAAATAGGTCTAAGCAGAGTCCAAAAATCAACCAATGCAAAGCTAGGGTCACTCCCCTTCTCTATAGGTGATAGGTAAATCTACTGCTCACAACACGTCGAAAAGCGGTGTGAAGTTAGCACCTGCAATGAAGACTCGTCCAATAACTCATCAGGGAAAGAAACTACATAAGGCGTCCCTGGTACTGTAAACTGAGTCGAAGGTCCGGACTGAGAACGAGAAGTCGAAGCGTCGCCCGTGAACCTCGTGCCCGACGAGGTCGAAGCTCTATCCTGGTTGGAGACCGGTCTCATTCGCACATCGCCGATGTTAGCATCCTCATCATCGCCCTAACAAACCCGCTGTAGGACGTGGGCCGCGCCCTCAGCGTATAGCGGGCGCGCGGCTTGGTACTACATCGAGGTGCTTTTGCGTGGGCTTGAGCCACGGAACCCGCATGTGAGTGCGTTGGGGTAGTGTTGTCGAGTAAGGGGAGTCGCCACCGTGCCTAGAAAGGTTATTCACGGACGACCCAAAACTTGGGCCAAAACAATGGCCACGTCTAATCAAGTAACCAGTCGTGGGTTCGGGACATGGTACGAATCAGATCTGTAACCCAATTCGCCCGCATGTAGCGGCTCTACTCGGTCTCATTGCAATTCCATTCATCACGATTATTGAATGCACATAACTTACGTTTTATCACCTTAGAAGCTACTAACCCTAACGTTACTATGAAAGTGTGTTACTATTATCAACAAGAGACTACCTAACCTAGAAATTGTGACACTTACATTAATCTATATTAAAACGGTGCCTAAAACAGGTTGTCCATAATTAATCTGATTAAGGTGATTCACATAATTTCCGGTCTTTGTTTAGCAAATATATACAAAGTTATACAACAAAGACAATATGAAGTAGATGACTTCAAAGTATATACAAACTCATCTTACCCTAAATCTGCAAATAAAACAAAGGTTAGTAAAACGAAACGAAACGAATCCTTTGCCTTGAATCGCTACATGAAGACAAAGAAAACAATTGTTAGTTCATGATGAAACACAAGCGCAATGAATTCTTCGCCTTGAATCGCTATACAAGAATAAGAAATCGTTAGTAATGACAAGGATAATAATAAAATGAAATGAAAAACATGAAACCAAAAACATGAAAACCTTAAAGCATTGTGAAATCCTATATATTACATGAAACGATTAAAAGTCGGTTTCTACATTGTATAAATATATTAAAACTCATAACAATAGTTAATCAAATTAAAAGAATAGTGAGAGAGAATTATTGGTGAGTAATCTCAGAATTCAACCTGTTTCGCTTGTTGATTCGAAAGAGAATCGATGCTTTGAACTAAAACGAATGTGTAATGTGTTTAGAGAGTTTTTAGAGAGAGAGAGAGAGAGTAGACTATGTCTCGGAAGTGTGCGTGTGAAGTGTGTCGGACTGAGCAAGGCAAGGTGTATTTATAGCACGAGGCAAACGAGGAAGGACAAACCCTGCGTCTATACGCTGCATATGAGCGTAATACGCTGCCTTCCTGTATATACGCTGCAACTTTCCATAAAAATTTGGCAAGTGAAGCTGCATATATACGCTGCAAGTGGTCGTATATACGCTCCTGATCAGCGTATATACGCTCCATTTGCGTATATACGCTCCATTTCTGCATATATAATTTTCAAAAATCTGAAATATTTCAATTCGGAATAAATCTTGCCATATGTCTCGATTTTCTAAGATTACGGATTATTCTAGACGCCTCCTTTCGCAAGAAAGTACGTTTCTAGAACATTCCGCGTATTTCTAATTATTCATGTATTTTCTGCGTATCTGCGTATTTAAACATTGCAAAATTCATAGAAAATCATATAAAAATCAGAAAAATAATTTAAAAATACTGGCGATTCAGAAAAATGTGACGAACATGATGAAAAACAAAAAGCATGAGAATCGCCAGCGTAACTTGTTTGAAAACCTTTAGATTATTGAGAAAACCGAAAGAAAATATTTTTGCCTTGTATTTGACCTTTGCTCAATAGTTCCGAGTACGACCTCACGTATTTCCAACTTTTGTGAGTTCAAAGCATCTTTTCTGAGTCGAAACAATCGTGAGACGCGGTATGTTTCATCACGGATTACTCATTTGGGGAGACACATTTTCAGGTGTCTACACCCGCAAAAGGATTTTCTAGTCAATACAGGTTCCTGACCTTGCAAAGATTTGAAATTACAAGATTTGGTGCACTTATTGAGTCTCTCAGCTAACAGTAGGAGTGTCTCCAGGCATCTATCACTCCTAACAGCCTCATGACGCCTGCCCGAGGCATCTATTTCACAAGTCAAGCAAGTCAGCACATGAGTTAATACTGACATGAGAAGACAAAATCAAGCAAATAAGGAGTTCCCTACCTAACCAGCTCCAGGGGGCATCAAGTTCTAAGTGTGTCTAGCAGTTGGAGGGGTAGGCTCAATATACTAATCTGAGCCCTACGAATCCTCAAGTTAGCAAAGTGGACTTCCTGAGGTCGAAGGTCAGGCTGCACAACCCAAGCTAAAGTTAGTGCACAACTACGAAAAGCAAATGCAAAGAAAAGGTCTGGATAWGCAAGACTCATACCTCGGCAACTAGCTCGACTCGGGGGGCTAGTCAATCCTCAATAAAGTTCTCATAGGCACCCTGACCTTTAGCACCAAGCAAGATATGGTACTCCACCGCCTCGCCATGACTCAAGTCAGTGTACAACGTGGTGACCAGCATATCCTCATCCATCATAGTGTTTGGAGGATCCTGAGGCACTACAGGCTCAAAAAGGCTACGTTGCCTCACCATGCACTCACCGAGGTACCAAACACGCCCTTGAGGCCCCCAAAAGATGCATTACCTTTTAGCGACCTCGGCCATTGCAGCAAACCTCCTCGGCATTGCGTTCCCCACTCGCCTTCATGGGTGCTACTCCTCCTGCAACAAAATATGGTTAAAATCACAAGCATTCAAAGAAAACATGCAAGTAAAAGGAAATGAAGCTCACCTCAACTGGGTTCAAGCGGCGAAAAATCCTCCTCGGCTACCGAAGTTCGCCAGTCCAAGATGGAGTGTCTCGGGGTGTCCACCGCAACATGACAGGCCACCGATAAGGCTGTACATGAGGAGACAATCAAGCACGAAGCCCATGCATGGAAAGTACTCGTACGCCCAGAACTACAATTACAGCTAATAAGATTAGCCAATAGAGGTAAATCAAATACAGACAAGGTGATAAAAGTCAAAGAAAATTACCTCAAGCACTTTCCAATAGCCAGCTAGCTCTGGAACTATTGCACCATCCAACTGACGGCAGCATAACCTCATAGAATGCACCATGGCAGCATAGCCAAATCATCCCCAGTCATAGAAGGAAATAGCAGAAAGGTCCTCCAAAATGGGGAGAAAGCGAAGCTGAACTCTGCTCCCCGTGCCCTTATTAAGACACAAAGATGTGCAAAGCAGCACCATGATGAAAATTCTTACTTACTGCTCATCGGTGGTGCCTGCCAACTCTTGACCATCCATGAGCACGCTCTGCGACGCCCTGTTGTCCATAGTCTCGGCTCGCAGACGAGAAGCAATCGGGCCTAGCCATTCATCCAAACGAGGATCAAAAAGCTTGATCTCGTTATCTAAAGGGACAAGCTTGTCAGTGAAAGCAAGCCCTGTCAGCATAGCAAAGCCATATGGGATCAAAGCCATTTCCCCCCACAGGAAGTAAAAGGTGTTCGTGGTATCCCCAAACCACTCCATCAAGCCAAACACCGGGATCTTGGGAGAAAGCGAATACGACTGGCTGGTCATATTGAGGATGAAGTCTTGAAAGCCACATCGGACTAGGATGTCCCATACCCYTCCGCGACGCTCAAAGAACTCCCTRCGGAACAAATCGTCGATCGTGTGAGAAGTGTTGTACGTTCGAGTACGACAGTCACTCTGCACAAGGGATGACACAAGGATTAGCAAACAAGACAAAACGAAAGGTACTAGACAAGTGAAAGCAACATACCCGTCCATTCTTCAGAAGAGTGGAGATGTGGTAATCAAGGAAGCAACACAGCTCAGAGTTGTCCCAATCGGTAACTTTTCATCTCTAACGAGAGTTGCGCACCTGTTTCCATCTTCAGATTGGCATGCTACAAGCAAAATAAAGCAAAGATTCAAAAAACGAACGGGCAGCATAACAGCTAAAAATAGACATCTCACATACAAAAAAATAGGCCCTCCGGGGTCTTATAATTACTCAACACAACCATGGTCGAAGGAAATGCACAATTTCTTAGCAATCAAACAATAGACAAGCAACTAAAGGGTGAGAAAGAGCACTTCTTCTCCCCAATGAATGTACATGGCTAACGGAATGCACAATTCTACTCACAAACTCTATATGTAATGAGGATTTTATGAAGGTGTATACATTCGCTCATACGCCATAATCCCCAATTAAGTAAGCAATCACCATTAACAAGCACCTTTTCAAGCTTTAAGCTACTTACAATGGTGAAATTATACATGGGCATTCACTTTGTTGCAAATAAGCATGGAAAGGTTTATTCTATCGTCAACAAGCAAGAATAAGCAAGTCATATGCATAATTCAACAAGACATGGGCATGGGAAGCTACGATTCATCATCTTCTTCAAGTAGTAAGCTTACAATGGCATAAGTCATTCAAATTTGCACCAAATTTGATGAAACAAGTTGCAAAAGACTCACATAAGCATGAATAGGCCAAAGCATTCAACAATTTGAAGCTTACACAAGCAAGGGAGAAAGCCCCGATTCAATTACACAAATTGACAAGGCGTATTTAAATGGCATGATTTTTAATATTAATTTGCAACTTACAAGTGAATTTCAAGTTTGGAGTAGTAAACTTACTTGAATTTGGGATTTGATGAGCAAACAAAGCCTTCCTAAGCAATTCCTCTAAGCAACAATGGAGTTTAGAGAGTGTTTGAGAAGAGCAAAACAAAAGACAATGTGGCTTTAAAAGCCACAAATTTCAGCCAAAATATGCTGAAAGCTAGGCGTAATTACGTCCATCTTTTGCTTATTTTGGCTCAATTTTCGAGCCTTTTCTCGTGGGCCCACTTGTGTACGCGCGAAGCCCGTTGCGTTTAAATGTCGTTGGAACTTCGGGAATTCCAATCAATTTTCGAAGTCATGAACAATGACCAAAATTCCCCTAAGCAAGTAAAATGGGCCCGAAAGTCATCAAATCGCTACAAAAGTACACGTACAGAGCTACGACAAGTTGTAAGCGAATGCAAAGTCACAAGGAAGCAATAGCCACGATCAAGTAAAGATCGAAAGCAGATCAAAGTCAAAGCACACATTCCCTAGTCGAAGTTGCATCATCCTCGCAAGGGCCAAGTGTTAGCCCGATTGTGTATACGCATTGCAAGCATTTACAAAAAGACATTMCTATACGCAATCGTGGCTATACGCAACGTTACCTCCGTATTGATATTCTCGAACGACTAGCCGAGATGGGATAAAGTAGATTAGAGCATGCACCAGAAAAAAGACATTGCTATATGCAATCATGGCTATACACGACGTTACCTCCATTTTAGTTCTCCCGGACGACTAGCCGAGATGGGAGAAAACACACACCAACAAAACGACATTTGCTATAAGCGATCGTGGCTATATGTTGCGTTACCATTATATTAARATTCCTAGATGACTAGCGGAGAATGGAAAAAACAGATAAAGCGAGCACCATGTCCAAACGGAAGCATAGATACGTGTACGGGCGTCGAGGCGTCACCGGGCCGGACTGGGTCCATGCAAACAAAAACTTAAATGCACATGCAAATAGAAACTTGCAAACATATCTATTTCAATGTGGTTTGTCATCATTCAAAACTCAAGTTCCCCCTGCAAATAACATCATCAAGTTTAAGGAACTTGTTCGAAATTTGAGTTCTTAAGAACCCAAGGGACTAGTGTCATATTGTTCTTGCATAATAAACATATTTCACAAGTACAACAATTCACAACTAACTGACAATTGTTTATAAAAAAGTTTTACTAAGTACCCTAGGTAGATACTAATTAGACTCAGAGCTCTTGGACTTAAACATGTATTCTCAATAACAACATCAGTTAGTTCAGACTTGTTTCCAAGCCTTTAGGGTGAACAAAAGTAAAGTGTATGAATACACTTACTTCCAAATCAAAATGGTTTGTCACCTCTAGCAAGGTTTTCAACCCTTATTTAGTTGTTGCAACACACACAAATTACAACTCATGTGACCTGTTTCCCCCTGAGATAAGTGGAAAAGATCAGAACTTCACCTGCTTCCCCCTTTTGGCATCGTCAAAATAATCAGGGACTAAAAGAGAGAAATTTAATGAAACAAAATGCAACCAATAGTTAAAATACTAATTATATTAAGTTCAAGCTAAATCAGGTAGCTCAAACAGCATTCTAAGGATGATGATGCTACCAATCGTTCCTGCAAAAGTACCAAAAGTAATTGTCCTACTTAGAAAATAATTACAGACCAGTAGTAAACCAAATTACATATGAAGAATGTTTTTGTAATTTGGGAGAGGGGAAACCAGTGATAGAGTAAAAATAACATAAGAGGGGTTAGCAGCAAAATAGAATAAGACGAGAGGCTAATCAATCAGCTCAAGAGTCATATCCAATCTCATCATCTTCCTCGTCATCCTCGAGGTCCTCTGAAGCATCTTCTTCCTCCTCCACATCTTCTTCTTCATTTCCTTCAGAAACCAGTTCATCATCCTCATCAGGAGCTTGTGAGGACTCCTCCTTTTCTTTAGAGTCCTCCTAACCTGGAATGCTCGCTCTGTCAAGGTGAACCTCAACTCTCTTGTAGGACTCCTAAAGGGCAGAACAAAGTTGAGTAACACTGCTGATCATGGACTGCATCATAGTGTTCTGGTCACTCAACTTCTTCACCAAGGCAAAGGTTTCTTGAACTGATTCCGTACTGGTTCCTGCACCAGCTGTACTTCCCTTACCGTCATCCTTCATCTTCAATATGACACCTGCATATATAACTCATACCCTTGTGACCTATAATCCGATTGGTGAGATGAGACATTGTTCCATAATCTCCCACCATAGGAAGCTTCCAATGATTGAACACCAAGGTCAGCCATCCTCCATAGGGCAGAGCAKGCTTTGCTTTCTCAACACAACAGGTCATTTGTCTAAGCACCATAGCAGGGAGGTTGATTGGAATGTATTCCATGAGACAGTAAATGAGAAAACTATCCATCAAAAATACACACATACGAACTTAAGCTTTGGAAAACACAATCTTTTAGGCTATTGTATGAAATATCCTCATGTTTGGTTCCCTTAAGTGGCCAATGGTGTACCCCTGCTTAGGATCTGGTGGACCATTGAACAATTTGTTCTGGATTTATTCTGCTRTGACTCCTTTAACACTTGGCCAATTCTCACGAGAATACACATCAAGTCCCTTAGTTGGAACTTTGAGAATTTTAGCCAATTTCTTCTTAGACATATTAATAGGAGTTTTTTTTAACAAAAGCAAAGTAGGACCCATTGTCCTTAATGTGCAAGTGATCATAAAGTTCTTCAACCAAAGGAATTAAGACATCTAACTCTTTAGCAAACAACACAGACCGTTTTTGAAACTCTAAGGCATCTCTGATTTCAAGCAAAAATTTATGTTCTACCCATCTCTTAGGAATAGAGAAGCCAAACAATGGTTGAGGAGTAACAGACTTACTTTTCTTTGGCTTGCGGCCCTGAACAATGGTCAGTGTAGATTGCTTTCTCTTTTTGTCCACAAGGGACTAGTCTTGTTATGGTTTTGTCATCACTTCTTTGCCTTTGGAAGGTTCAGCACCCTTCTTGGCAACAATCTTCATTCTCACACCCTTKCTAGCAACAGCCTTAACCTCAGAACCCAAACTTGCAGCAACTTCCCCCTCATCAACATCACCCTCAGCTCCTTTTCCTTCCTTTTCTCCAATAGTTTGGGAGTGGTTCTAGGTGTAGGGGTTTTTGGTTTTACGGTGGTTTTGACATGCTATTTTGTGGTGGTAGGTTTGGTAACTTCCTTCGCAACTTCCTTCTRAACCGTCTTAACCGCTTTTAATGAYGGTTTCTTTGAGGCTACCTTTTTAGCCTTCATCTCCTTTCTTATAGCACAAATAAGATCCTCTTTTTCAACTTCTTCTTCCACCTCCTGATCAACCGGTTCTGACTCCTCAACCAAMTCTGACTCCTTCTCTTCAACCTCCTCTTCCTTCTCTAATTCTTCCGGCTTGGATTTCTCCACCGGTTTTGGTGTTAGATCCTTTTGAATTCGTCGGACAGTCTTTTTGGGAGTGGTGGTTATTGTAATTTTGAGAGTGATAATTTTTGTGATTTTAGCGATTGATTTTAGAGTCACTGCTTTTGTGGCGGTTGTTTATGTGGTGGCTTTGGGAGTAATGGTTTTGATGGTTGTAGATTTCTTTAAATTCCTCCTTATCAGAGGCTTCTCCTCTTCATCCTCAACTTCCTCTTCAAGAATTTCCTTCACAACTGATTCAATTACCTTTTCGACCTCTTTGTTTTAATTTTTGGTCTCCATTTCTAGAGACTCGTTCACTTCTTTCTCAACTAACCTAGTGCTTCTTCTTTTTGACATGATGAGACTAAATTTTTTACTCTAATGTGAGCAATTAAGCGCAGAACGCTTGAGCAATTTGTGTCTCAAGTATTCAAGAAGAAAAGAAACACAAAATAGAGAAGTTAGGGATTTCAAGAAAATATATAATTGTAAGAGAAAGAAAGAACAAAAAAAAGGAAAGTGTTTGATTAAAAGAAGAAGAAAGGATTTGATCACATGCAAAATATTTATAATAAGGAAAGATTGAAAAGCAATTGATATTTTGCAAGATTTTTGAAACAATTATCTGTTCTTACAAGTGGCAATTGCCATAATTACAGCCGACTTTGCAATTAATTCCAAAATTTGAATTTGGCTGAAATTGGAATAAAACATTCTAAAATTAACCACCTCAAGCAACTGGTACCCAAGTGGTCTGCCACTGGTCTATGCAAACTTACCCTTTTTTAAGACTTATGGCAACGTACCTTGAGTACTAGATTGATTAGTTCAACATCGCATAAGAAGAAGAAGACATCATTTGACTAGCCAAAGGGACAAGTCAAGACATAGAGCTCATTGTCGTCTAATCTTAATCATACCCGACAAGGTACGAAGCTTGATGAACACTTCTCTACTCAATGATTTTGTAAATATGTGAGCTAGTTGATCTTTTGACCTGCAAAACTTCAACTCAACGTTACCTTTCTCAACATTATCCCTTAGAAAATGATGCCTAATCTCAATATGCTTGGCTTTAGAAAGCTAGACAGGATTTTGGAAATATTGATTGCACTTGTGTTGTCACAAAAAATAGGAACACTTCCAAACAAACCCCAAAATCCTTTAGTTGTGACTTTATCCACAAGAGTTGCGCGCAACATAAAGCAGCTTCAATGTACTTAGACTCGGTTGTAGATAAAGCCACGAAATTTTGCTTTTTAGATCCCTATGAGATGAGACAAGAACCTAAGAAGTGAGCCATTCCAAAAAGTGCTCTTCTTATCCACAATAAAACCAACAGAGTTAGCATCTGTGTATCCAATTAGGTTCATACTGCTTCCTTTTGAATACCACAAACATAGATCATGACTACCATTTAGATACCAAAGAATTCTCTTGACAGCCTTTARTGAGATTCTTTAGGGTTGCTCTGAAAACTAGCACACAACGCTACAGAWWACACTATATCTGGCCTACTAGCTGTCAAGTAAAGCAATGAGCCAATTAAACCTCTGTACAGCTTACCCTTTACACCTTTTCCTTTCTCATCAAGGCTCCACTTTGTGAAAGTTGGAATAGGTGTTTCATAAGATTTGCTATCCTGTAGACCATATCTCTTAAGTAGTTCCTTGAGATATTTCTACTAATGGATCATGATTCCATCCTTGGTTTGCTTGATTTAAAGCCCTAGAAAGAATCCAAGTTCTCCCATCATACTCATCTCAAATTCACTTTTCATCAAATTTGCAAACTCATCACACATATCAAGATTAGTAGCTCCGAAAAAAATCTCTTCAACATATATCTGAACCACTAACAGATCAGTTTTGCTATCTTTTAAGAAAAGTTTCTTGTCAACCAATCCTCTCTTATAGCCATTTTATAAAAGAAAACTAGAAAGTCTCTCATACCTTGCTCTAGAAGCTTGTTTGAGACCATAAAGAACTTTGTGAAGTGTAAAAACATGGTTTGGCAAGTCACTATCCTCAAGTCTAGGAGGTTGTTTCCACATAAACATCTTCTTTCAAATAACCATTAAGAAAGGTTGTCTTAACATCCATTTGAAAGAGTTTGAAGTTCATGTGGAAAGAAAATCCAATTAAGATCCTAATTGCTTCAAGCCTGGCTACTGGTGAAAAGGTTTCATCATAATCAATTCCTTCCTGTTGATTAAACCCTTGAACCACAAGCCTAGCTTTATTTTTGACTATAATACCTTAATCACCAATTTGTTTTTTGGTACCCATTTAGTTCCAATAAAAGACATATTCTCCTTCCTAGGTTCAAGATGCCAAACTTGATTTCTCTCAAACTAATTGAGTTCATCATGCATAGCTAGAATCCAATCTGGATCTGTTAAAGAAACTTTATAGCCATTCGGTTCAACATGTGAAAGAAAGGAATAGAAACCACAAAAATTTTGTAAAGTAGAATTCCTAGTCTGCACCCCTTTGTTAATGTCACTAATGATGAGATCAGTGGGGTTAAAGGACTTATACTTAAAGGATTTGTTCGTATCAAAGTTCACATTTGCGCTTCCCAATGTTAAACTTGGTCTAGTAATGGTTCCCCCTATGTCATTATCATTTTTGAATGGGTGAACTTGTATCCATAGTGGTCTCAACTGCATCATCTTCATGTGGATGAGCCTCTGAGTCAATATTTTCTTCCCTTACCTCTTGAGTTATTTGGTTCTGTGTTGTACCAGACTCTTCTCTTCTATGAAAGTTGTGTGGTGAGCCTGGTTCAGCACCTTCTCCTTCCTCAGCTCCTGTAAAGTTCAGCATACCAATCTCGAACTCATGAGCATTATCAACCTGCACATGCTTGCTGAAAATGTTAGTCTCATCATAAAAGACATGGATACTTTCTTCAACACACAAGGTTCTTTTGTTGAACACTTTATATGTCTTGTTGTGTGAAGAGTACCCAACGAAAACAACCTCATCACTCCTTGGGTCAAATGCGTCCAAATTGGATTTTCCATTGTTGTGTACAAAGCATTGTTGTGATCTTAGGGAGTTTTCTATAGAAGTGGTCTCAACATTACCCTGTTCAAAATATAGCACATAGTACTATCAGCTTCAGCCCAGAAGTTTCGAGGTAAACCACTCTCTAGAAGCATTGTTCTTGCCATTTCTTCTAGAGTGCGATTTTTTCCTCTAAACTACTCCATTTTGTTTTGACGTTCATGGAGCTGAAAAGGTGTGAGTTACACCATGATTATTACAGTAGTTTACAAAGCTCACATTGTCAAATTCAGAACCATGATCAGATTAGATGGAGACCAGTTGATAATTAACATTGTTTTGGACTTGTTTCATTAAGATTTCAAATTCTTCAAAAGTTTCATTTTTAAATTTCAGAAAAATAGCCTATGTATAACGAGAATAGTCATCAATTAAAACAAACACATAACTATGACCATTTCGACCTTGCACACGCATGGGCCCACACAAATCCATGTGCACAAGCTCGAATGGTCTAGTAGTGCTTACAACCTTCTTTAGCTAAAAAGAGGACTTGACATGCTTATATTTAGCACATTCATGACAAATATGATCTGTAGTAAACTTGATGTTAGGTAAACCTGTAACCAAATCTTCAGATCGTAGTTTATTTAGCAAAGAAAAACTTACATGTCCAAGTCTCTTGTGCCTTAGCCAATGGTCATCCTCTACAACACTGAGACACTTGGCACTGGTCTTAGGATCTGACTCAAGAATGTTATGTAAATATTATTGTGTTTGAACCCATTACAGACCAGTTCCTTTGTTTCAGTATTTACTATGTGACAAAGATTTGTTTTAATTTCAACATGGTTTCCTTTGTCACATAGCTGAGAAATGCTCAAGAGGTTATGTTTCAAACCTTCAACAAAGTATACATTATCAATTGCTTGGGAAAGTGTCTTACYAACCTTACTATACCTTTGATCAAACTTTGCTATTATCCCGAAAGGTGACTGATGTATTGATTTATTGCATGGTTTTCCCCCTCATTCTCTTGTCATTTTAGATGATTTTGGTCTCCTAAAGGCCTTGTTGCAGCTAATATTGTGTGTTTAGTGTTTTAATTAGTTTTAGGATCTTTTCAATGCTTTTGGATCGATTTTAAGCTGATTAGAAGTCACTACGGAGCTTTGAGAGGAGTAGCGAGAAGCTAGGAGTGGAGCTATGGACATATGCYCACTCTTTTGGTCATAAGTCAAGTTTCGTATGTCGGATTAGTGTGATTCAAGTTTCATTGGAAACTAGACTTCAAGAGCTTCGATTTGATGGGTCATATGCTTAATTTGGACAACCAGAGCTCGAGATATGGCCTTTGGACGATAGCCCAGCGAGTCTGCCGCGTATAGACCTCAAACCGATCGGTTTGACTTAAACCGATCGGTTCAGGGTCGTTTTTGCTTATTGAATTATTCTCTTTGAGGCTGATTTATTGAGGGATAGGATAGTCTTTTGAGAGGCTCATTTAATTGAGAAAAAAAGAGTATTTAAGAGGAGAAATCCTAATTTGTAAACTATCTTTTTTCTATCATTAGTTTTTATGAGAAATAAGAGAGAGAACTCAATTACGTATTGTGGAACCCTAGTTTTGGATTTGGAATAAAATTCATTCAATCATTCATCAATTGCAATCATTCTTTTTGGTTATATTTAATTTCTTCTTTAATTCGTTTTTATATTGCTTTCAATTGTTGATACTATCTGATTATTGTTTTTAATTGATTTAAGGTTTTATTATTGATTTTTAATTGTTCTACCTTTGTTTAATGTCTTTCTCATATTGCAATCATATATGTTTAATTTAATTATGAGCGAGAGTCTATTTCTAGAGCGATTGGGGATCTATAAGCATATGATTGATTTATAATTGGTTTGATTCAATCATGGCTGGCTTTTAATCAATTCCTTTTAGATTGTTATTCATGTTAATCAATTTCGTAGGCCTACTTAATTGCTTAATCTGATTAGTCAAAGTCTCTAGAATCTAGCGATTGAGACTTAGAAAAGATCAACATCAATAGGCGTAGAACGAGACTTTCCTAGGTCGAAGAATACGGTTAGGAGTAGTTCTATGGTTCAATTGAGTTCGAGAGAGTCTTTGATCTGTTTTGTTATGCCATGTTATGGAATTGTTGATCGAATTTGCGTCAGTTAAGGCTAGTATTGAACCATAGTCTAGATTCTTTAATTTGCGGGGAATATTATATTGAGTAATATTGTATTGACCTCAGTTTTTATGTTGTCTTACATGGTTAAGGGATTTCTTTTTGATAAGAATTTGGAGTTGTTTAAAGAGCACTCGGGTCTACATATAGGATTATTCAGGGTACAATTTTTTTTGCAAAAAGGGCTTTACGCATGTGAAAAGTTATAAACTTGGGGGTACTACCAAGTGTACATCTTTTTTCAAAAGATTACCATGTGAGAAAAGTAAAAACTTGGGGTCACCATATAGGCATTTCCTTATTGTGTATAGGTTTAATTCCTTCTGATTAATATTGTCATTCGTCGTAAGTTGATCTCATAAGATTTTGGCTAGAATACTAGACTTTCTCTTGTTAGTTATGATGCTTTTATCAATTATAGTAGTAGTTGTTTCCTTGTGGATACGATCTGTTACCACTAGCTGCAGGTTAGTCTTAATAGTATTTTGAATAGGTGGCGACAAGCCTGTTCAAGATTTTGGCGCCGTTGCAGGGGAAAACGGCTTGATATTGTTATTGTTTGAGTCTGAAACTATTGTTGGTTTGTGTCTTGAAAGACATTCGTTGTTCTTCAGGACAGTAACTTACGATCGTTGTAAGTTTTCTCTAGTTTATGCGCGGTCTTCACGACTTGGGGATGTTGATTCATACGATCCCGGGTGGAGCGAACTTACCATAGCGGAAGAACTACCGTGAGGCGATTGGATTTTCAGATTCTTCCATCTCTCGTCAGTTTTGAATCCCTTGTACGAACACTGATCTAGGGAGGAGGAGTCACATTCAGTGCACACGAAGTATCCATTCTGATTCAGAATGAAAGATGAACGGCAACCGGCAGAGACGCTCTCTTATGACTACTCTCAGCTAGCGGAACGAGATTCCGACGGGTCTCGGCATGCCTACTCTAGCGGTAGCAACTTTGAGCTTAAACCTGGCGTGTAGAATATGATCGAGCGCAATCAGTTTGGAGGGAATGCGACTGGCGGATCTACATACTGCAATATCTCTAATTTCTCCAATATTGTGTACTGTCAAGCATGCTGGTGTTGAGCTGATCAGCTTTCGTGTATGCTACTTGCTTTCTCATTGCGGGACAGAGCTCGATTATGGTTGAACAGTCTTGATGCAAGGCTTATGCTCATGGATGCTCTCTCTCTTGCTTTCTACAAGAAGTATTATCTCCGAGAGAAGACTGCTCAAATGCGTAGTAAAATCACTAACTTTACGCAAGATGTGATGAGACCTATATGAGGCATGGGACGCGATACAAGGTTAAATTACAATAGAGAATTCGTGTCGCCTCATGGTCTGGAGAAATGGCTTTGGTTCAGGACTTTCTATAATGGTTTGAACAGCGAATCTCGTATAATTCTCGATTCTGCAGCAAATGGGAGGTTCATGAGTCAGACAGTCAATGCTGGATGGAAACTGATTGAGGAATGGCCAATCATAAGGCTCAATATGGCAATACTCGGAGTGTGGCAAAGAAACAGGCAAGTATGAGGTCGATTAGATCACTTTATTAGCAGCTCAGATATCAGCCATCACGCAGAAGTTGGATGGATCAATATAGATTCGTCAGCCTCAGTTGCATGCTGTTTCAGGCCCGAGTGAGATGTACTGTATATAACTGTGGGGGTGGGCATCTAAATGTGTGGATGTCAATCTCCTATGGATCAAGTATGCGCGTTTCAAAATCGTCCCAACAATCCATCTCCAGACACATACATGAAGGCATGAAATATATCATTCATATTTGTCCTACAAGAGTAACAATGGTTGAATCTCAACAATTTCACAGCAGCAGCAGCCGCGCAGAAACCAAAATGTAGTCAGCCTTCGATATACAGCCCTCATCAGAAGCAGCAGTACAATCAGCAGTACATACCAGCAGCAGCAGCAGCAGCGAAGCCCAATAGCTGATCCAGCCATTGCATGAGTTGAAAATATGATGTGCAGATGTAGAAAGGATCAGGCCGTAATTTCAAAGACATCCAAAGAGATATTGTAGTCCTTGTCACTCATAATCTAAGCAATGGGATACTAGTGGCGCAATTGGCTGCGTTCTAAGCATGCAAGGCAAGCAGGTGCCTCTATGGATGCGACGGTAGGTGTTTCAAAGCATCTCCGTGTCGCACGTAAACGTAGAGTTGACATAGGCACGCAATAGGCGTGTAGGGGAGATGTTAAAGAGGGAAGTTGAGAAGGAGGAAGGAGGTAGGTGGAAAGCACCTCATATTGTGGTGCCCTGTCCATTTGGGACGTACTTCCGTCTAGTGTTGCAAAGGAAGAAGCAAGATTAGCCAGCTCAATAAGTTCTCGTAATGTGGAGAACCTTCGGTAATATTTTTCTTCAACTGAGTAAATTGGTCAAATTCCTTCAAATGCTAAAATTCGAAAGACATATTAACTGAGAGAGGGAATTGAAATCGGGTGGAAGACTTCTGGTTTTTTCTGACAATGTAGGTTATTTTACAATAGTCTCATGCGCAGCAAAGTTGATGGGTCCTGGGAGTTTTTTGTATGTCCATGTTAGCTACATTCGTGAACTGATTGCGCATATTCGCAATGCATTGAGATGTATTTAGGTGGCAAGTGATGTTAGTGTTTGGCGTTTGGTTTCTGTTGTGTAAAAGATGTGTGAATATGGGAGGAGTCTTAATGTGCAGCTAGTTATGACGCTCTTCAAACGGCTTCAGTGAGAGTTGCTCTAAAGACACTCTTTGTGGTATTTTACGAGGATGTTCCTGGTTGTGCGAGTGGGTGTCTGATTTCTGATTATCTGACGTACCTGCTTTGTTGTCTCTTTCAACATGGGAAGAGAGATGTTTCACATTCCTATCATCTTAAGACTTTGACTTTTCCTTCAAACGGAGCGGAGGCTCTGTTCATAGAATGTTGGCGAACTGGGAAGATGATTTCTTTATATTGGGGATGCATAGTCAATCGTTTTAATCAACTAGACAGTTGGACTAGAGAGTCCATGATAGAGGATTCATGTTGTGGCGTGTTTGTTGGGATGGGTTTTGGGCATAAGTTAGGTCCGTGTTGTCAGACTTAAGATCGATCTGTCGTTTCTATGTAGACTTTGTTGGAGGGCATTGTGTGTGTTGGGAGTCTTTTGTAGGTGAGGTGGTGATGAGCGCTGAGAGATAGGAAGACTTAACTACTGTGTGAGTTTCGTATTGGAGCAAGAGGATGATGCTTGACGTAATTTGCGGATAGGGCTTAAACTCTATTCCTACGAGGTTAGTCGTGCTGTTGTGTGGAGCTGTTAATGTGGAGGAAACGAATGTAAAGCATGAAGAAGGTTTAGCTAAGGGTCGGAACAGCCACAGTTTCATTGTGCGCGATCCAATAAAGATGGAAATAGTTGGTCCCTTATGAAGATATTCTCAACTATCTGTCAAGAGCCACCTTCACCGTCTACGTTCGAGATCAATAATACTCTGAGGTTAATGCGTTGAGCGGCTCAGGACGTTAGACGCTCCTTGCACCTTAGGAGGCAAACCGTAGTGATAATGATTTGTAGAAATAGTATGTATGTCTAGTGTAGTTGCGTGATTATGAAAGCTTTTGTTGTGAGGTGAGGAATGAGGACATTGATGCTGATGAATGTTTACTGAAGTGTGCAGGTGTATAGCAGCTGAACGAGACTCAAACCGATCGTTTTGGTCAGACGATCGGTTTAAGGTCGTGAGGGTTTCAACCCAACCGATCGATGGAAGCTAGCGAAGATGGAGAAAAAGCTGAATTTGGGCGTTGAGTTCAATACCAGAATCGTTTGGGCTGTACGGTTTGTTTAGACTTCAGTCGGTCTGTGAATGATAGAATCATATCGAGTATTATGGTCATGTTAGTCACCTAAATGTGTTCTCCCAAATGAGTAATTCGATGATGAACATACACATGTTGATCGATTGAATTAGAAAAAGACGCAATGAGCTCGGTAAGGGCTCGAGAAGTAGTGTGTAAGTCACGCGCTCGATAATTGAATGAGTCAAAGTCATATTGCAAGAGGCAAGAAATAAATGTTTCTTTCGTTATTTTCTCTTTGTATAGTCTCGAAAGTGGTTCATGTATAGTTACACTGGAGATTTCCTATGCTCTCTTCGTCATTGTTTCGATTGCAAGTTGCGTGTGTTGGGCTTGTTGATGTATATGGTTCTTGTTTATTGTTGGTGGGTTGTGTGGTTCCCTTTGATTTTTGTAGTTTTCTCGTGTTTGACTGTGTGATTGTTGTGTTTTTTGGTTGTCGTGACTGCTGGGTTTGTTTTTTAGTATTAGTTGTGTGGCAATAGTTCGCGTGTGATTGGCAGAGTTCTGACTAGAGCGATGGTAGGTCATTAGTATTTTAGTATAGTACCCCGGATTTATCTGTATTCAGTGATATTGATTTGATACTGATGATGTGATTGGGGAGTTAGCTGTATATATGTGTAGTAGAGTGTCTAGATTGTAGGTAGGAATAAGCTCAGAATGAAGATATCCGGAGATAGAGATAAACGCTGTGGAACGTTGTATGTACTATGGAATCTCTAGAACATTGTTAGATTGTGTAGAGATGGAAGAACTAGATGCGACGTAAAGGAGTCGATGAGTGTTGATATAGCTCTGCTGTCGTCTCATGTGTATACCAGAATACTTGTACTAGGATAATCTACGGGTAGCAGAGTTATCGAGATGGGTCGCATTTAGATTTTCTTTTACTGATTTGGACTGGAATATTTAGTTATTTCGAGTTTCGTGTTTTTTTAGAGGTTGCTGTATATTATTTGATGTGCACTCGATCGTGTACTAGCAGACTGGTGGTGGCATGGTTTTATGTCAGGTTCGATGGTAACTTTGTCGTGTGTGAAGCGTATATAGCAGAGGCCTGGTATAAGCTCCTAGGAGCGTAATACGCAGCTTCTGCGTTATACGCTCCAACACAATATATACGCAACTTTCCCTGTCGTATATACTCTCGATCATATATACACTCTCTGCGTATAAATACCCTCGTTTTTTACCTCTCGTGCCTAATAGCTACTGTTTAGGAACCTATAGCACCAATCGACCTATTCATATCATATACGTATTTACGTTCTCTCTCTCACTTCTCACAATTCTATCCACAAATACACAAAATACAGCCTTTTGCATTTTTTGATTCACAATTTGAAAGCCGAGAACAAGTATAATTGTGAGATTACTCACTACAACTCTTTCGATTTCTTTAACTTGATTTAATTATTTTATCACCGTAGTTTCAATTTAAATTTCACAATGTGAGAAACTCCACTTTATCCTCTCATGTAAATACTTCAGGATTGTTATTTTGTTTTCAAATTTTCGTTCTCTATAAACCATCTTATCATATATTTCAGCCACTTTCACATTTGTCATTACAATATCGTCATTTCAACTCACATTTTCTTGTTTCATTAGCAATTCGATAAACGACGTCTTTTTCTTTTTACGCTTTTTACTTAACGATTTGTGTTTTGCAGAGACACAGGTGAGAAGATACACATAACCATTATTAGTTATACAACCTTTTTCTATGTTTCGTTTGACATATTCTATCACACTTCAATAAATATTTCGCTTAACCACAGAGGAAATTATGCGTTCAGAATTTAAAGTCAGATCATCCCATGGATGACCGGGTTTTACTAGGCACTTTGTTGGTAATATTAGCTAACATATGATTATGGGCACGTCGCTTGTCATTTGTGTGTATATAGTTGTTTGTGTTTGGTGGTTCGTAATATATATATATATTAGTGGTTTAGTGGCGCAATAAGTTGTTTCAAAATTTGTAAGGTATAGTTGGTGCGTCAGAGTATATGTGCTTAGATGGAATTACAATGAGAGACCTGAGTAGAGCTGCTAGGTGGTGCGGGGTCGATGGGTTAGCTTATATGTGAATGCTCCGTTGTACGCATGTACTGCATCTTCGAGGATTGTGTGCATCGCTGAATTGTTATGCGTGGGGTAGGTTCGGGTCGAGTATTTTTGTTGGCACTGCTGAATCTGTTTTGCCGAGTCGGTTCGCGTTGGATCAGTATACGTATAGTAGTGGCACGGTGTCTTGATCCGCTGATGACTTCTCGGGACAACTGGCGTTGGATCCCGCTATCTAGCACGTGCGTAGTTGCGGGTGGCCGTGGATTAGATCGCATGTGACATGAGACTACAGTCGTGTAGGTAGTGCTCCAGAGATTTCTCGGCGGTGTGTTGTTGGCCTATTGGCTACAGTGGTTCTCGGGCTGTGCAAAGTCCGATCGGATTTCAGTTCGGTATAGACGATGAGCTTTTGAGTCGAGGGCGTGCTCGGTTATGGGTTGCGTTTGGGTTGGTTGTTGTGTATTCGTGAGCGACATGTGTGTCGGATGGGTGATATTTTTGTGGGGTAGAGGTTATTAGGTAGTTGATGTCTGGATAGGTAAATATGTAGAGATGCAGGCGTTATATAACGTGTAGATTGGGTGGTGATGACTTGAAAGCGTGATCGTTAGAAGGATTATGGTATGTCAGTCGAAAGTTTTGCAGATATCGCTTCTCGAATTGGGCTGTATGTGATCATGTGACTTGGAAAAAAGAAAATTCTAAAGACCCTATATTTATATAGAACATCTCGGCGTTCTAAGTGGTTGTTTGGGCAAGTTTGTGAATTGGTTTTCATCAGGAAAAATGTGCCTTGAACACATGCTGATCTTTCTTCATGTCTTTCGTGTTTGCTTACCAGCATATGTAGATGGGGGATGGCCTGTTGGAGATAGATTTGCTTTCCTTCCGTTTTGTCATCTGTTAGGTTGTTGGTTTCACAGGTAGTGATGAAAATAATGAGTTTTAGATTCTTGTGATCTTGAACTCGATGTGTGCACTGCGTGTGTGCTGTTTTCTGGTTGGATTCTTTTTAGTGTTTACTATGAATGTACATGTATTTCTCCTGATAGTAGGTCTATTATATTTGAATCGAGGGACTACTTTGAGAGGATTGAGCTTAATGCATGATATTCATATTCTCTTTTGTGTGTTAGATCCTGGTGTGTACTTTGCTCGTAGTGATTGGTTTGGTATGGTGTGTCTGGATGTTTGGTTCTTATCTGGTCATCGTGTTTTGAGTATAGAATAGTGAGGCTTGTTCTCATTGTGTTAGTTGGGCAGGGGGAGTCGGTGGCCTTTGTGTCGTTATCGAGATGTGGTTCCTTTTCAGTGTGAGTCGTATTTGGATATCGGGGTCAGCGCGTCGTTGTGTATTTGGGCGGGGTTGCTGACTGGTGTGGATATTGTGTTGTGTGTGTATCGGTGTCTGTAGGTTGGTGTTACGTTTTAGGAGGTGCGCGATTGATGGTATGTGTGTTGCTGAGTGTTTAGATGTAAAGGGTAGGATGTGGCTGAGTTTATTATTTGTGATGGCGCTGTATAGGTATTTGTGTGTGTGTTTGTGACTGTTCTGTGTATCATAGCTATAGGTGTGGGAATCTTTCATAGTTGGGCTTGGGAGCAATGCTGGTAGGGTGTGTTGTGTAGTATATAGTGTGTATGGTGATGGAAGGTGTAATAGGTGTGGAATGAATTGTTGGGTGTTCTTTTCATTGGAGTTTATGATTGGTTGATATTTGGGGTGATTGTGTTTTCGATTTGTCTCGTAGTCGTTGAGGTATGTGTCAGTGTCGTGGTGTATGTAAAAGGTGGATTGTAGTGAATAGACATGTTTGTGTGATGAGTGTGGGTGTATTTGTGTGCATAGTGTTCTGATGACATGTGATATTTTAACAGCGGATATTCAGGTGAATGCAATTTTGTTTTAGTGAGTGTTCATGAGTGTGTTTATGTTGTCGAACTCGCATGCTGCTCTTCTGTCTGAGGGGATGTTGTGTTTTCGTTCTTTGTGACGATGAGTGATAGCGTAAGTAGTATGGTAGGTTGTGTTTTTGAGGGGCCGTGGTTGGCGGGGACGGGTTTGGTTGTTTGGTTTTTTGGTTGGAGTTGTGCTTGGTATGTTTGTTTTAGCTTATCATTGGCTATTTTGTTGGACTGTTGAATGCTCCTTAAGCTAGATTTGCTCACATTCCAAAAGTTATCCTACCTTAACAGCTTAGGCGCCCATAATCACAGTACTAAAAGTCCTCTTTTGTAAAACTGTTGTCCACTTGAGTTCTTGTAGATTGAGTACATTGCTTGCAAGGTATTGAGTTGTGCATGCAATTTTTGAGTAACGACTTGTGAGTATGAGTGCTCAGGTCGCATAACAGTGCTTTTGCAAACACATGAGTTATTGGTGGAGAATGGGAAGGTGCTTTTCTTAGGTCATAGTTAGACTGACAAAATGATTGAGTGTGTCACATCTTATGCTTATGTGGGGTTTGGTGAGCGAAATGGGTTCATTTTTAACCCAGCCACGCAGAGAGAGGAGCGCGATAGTGAGACGTTCTTCCTTGAGTTTCATTGTGAGCGGTTCTTTGGTATATTTAGTGGCTGAATTTTGTGTTTTTGTTTTATGATTATGATTTCGATTTGAGTTTTGTGATAAGGCAATTGAAGTTACTTGGGATTCTTGTCGGTGATACATTTCTCGGGTCAGTGTGTTATCGGCAATTGTTGTTCTTGATATATGGGTGTTGAAGTACGTGTTTTTGTCCTTTGAAGAATCTAGTCGATAAACTTTGCTTTGGGTGTATAGCAAGGAGTATAGGCTTTGGGGAGTTTTGATAGTATTTGATTTAATGCATGTTCTTTGTAGTGAGTCGCCCCTTCATTTATGTTGTGGTGTCGCTAGTATTAGATCCGAGATTTGACGTGATATGGGAGTTTTTTGCGCTTCGCTAAGGAGTGGGTGAGGTTAGAGGCAGTGTGGTACGGCGTAGGGTAGAGAGCAGGGAGAGACGAGTTAGGGTTGATCTTCGGCGGTGGGATGTGAGTGGGTTGTTATTGATTTGACGTGGAGAATCGTGTCGTTAGGTGTTATTGGTGTGGAGGAGTCTTTTTGGTTAATGATTGTTGGGCTTTTTTTGGATCGGATTTTGGGGTGATTAGAGTCACTACGGAGCTTTGAAGAGGAGAGGCGAGGAGGCTAGGTATGTGGAGTCTATATGTTAATATTGCACCTCTGTTGGTACAATTGTAATCTTTCGTTATAGTTGGTTTAGCTGTGATGTCAAGTTTTGCATTTGGAAAACTAGACTTCGAGAGCTTCGATTTGATAGGTCATATGCCTAATTTCGACAACCAGAGCTCGAGATATGGCCTTCGGAAGATAGCCCAGCGAGTCTGCCGCGTATAGACCTCAAACCGATCGGTTTGACTTAAACCGATCGGTTCAGGGTCGTTTTTGCCGATTGAATTATTCTCTTTTASGCTGATTTATTGAGGGATAGGATAGTCTTTTGAGAGGCTCATTTAATTGAGAAAACAAGAGTATTTAAGAGGAGAAATCCTAATTTGTAAACTATCTTTTTTCTATCATTAGTTTTTATGAGAAATAAGAGAGAGAACCCAATTACGTATTGTGGAACCCTAGTTTTGGCTTTGGAATAAAATTCATTCAATCATTCATCAATTGCAATCATTCTTTTGGTAATTAATCCTTTCTTTAATTCGTTTCTTTATTGCTTTCAATTGTTGATACTCTTGATTCTTGTTTTTAATTGTTTTAGGGTTTTTATTATTGCTTTTAATTGTTCTACACTTTGTTTATGTCTTTCCCAATTGCAATCATTATGTTTAATTTAATTATGAGCGAGTAGTCTAATTTCTAGAGCGATTGGGGATCTATAGCAATATGATTGGTTTATAATTAGTTTGATTCAATTCATGGCTTGGCTTTTAATCAAATTCCTATTAGATTGTTATTCATGTTAATCAATTTCGTAGGGCCCTACTTAATTGCTTAATCTGATTAGTCACAAGTCTCTAGATCTAGCGATTGAGACTTAGAACAAGATCAACATCAATAGGTAGAACGAGACTTTCCTAGGTCAAGAGATACGGTTAGGAGTAGTTCTATGGWTCAATTGATTCGAGAGAGCTTTGATCCTGTTTGATTATGCCATGTTATGAATTGTTGATGCCAATTTGCTGTCAATTACTGCTATAGTGAACCATAGCTCTAGATTCTTTAATTTTATAGTTTAATTTCTTCTGTTAATCATTGTCATTAGTCATAGTTAATCATAATCATAAACCAACTTTTCTCTTGTTAGTTTGGATGCTTTTATTCAATTAATCAGTAGTAGTTGTTTCCTTGTGGATACGATCCTGTTACCACTAGCTGCAGGTTAGTCTTAATAGGTATTTTTGATAGGTACGCGACAAGCCTGTCAGTGACACTTCCTCCTTCATAGGCTACGAGTGAAAGAAATTGACTTTTATCACCGGACATATGTCTTGAGCAACCACTGTCCAAATACCAATATGGCTTTCCTTTCACTCTAACCTGCATAAACAAATCAAGGTTTAGTTTTAGAAACCCATATTTTCTTGGGTTCCTTATCCTTGGAACTAGTCTGACTCTGTCCTTTCTAACCCAGATCTGTTTCACATTGGTCCCTTTTGTTTTATCATGTTTCTCTCTTTTGGACCTATTTTGTGTGTGACGTTTTGGACTCTAAATATTTTGGACATGGGACTGATTTGTTTTATCATGTTTTTGCTTAGTCCAACAGGTATCAATCATATGTCCATTCTTACTACAATAGGCCAGGTGCAAACGTGCATGTCTTTTGGTAACACGTACTTACCTCTCTTGAATTCAAAACTCCAAGTCTTGTCTCTTCCAAACCTTTGTGGCTTTTGGGAACTGGAACCAGAGTACCCTAGTCCAAACCTTTGATAATTTCCAAGTTCTGAGGATTGGATGTTTAGAGTACTCTGAGCATCGAGCAACTTGTTCATCTGTCTCAGGCAATCACTCAGATCTTGTTCCTTGGTTTCAAGTTTCTTAAGTTGAGCTTCATTAAATTTTGCAGCAATGGCAAGATCCACTTTACCCTATGAAGCTCATCCTTAAGTTTTGAAACTAGGTCAAGGCCTGGTTCAATAGTGGTCTCAATGTTTTTGCCTTGTTGTAGCACTAGTAGGAAAAAAACAAATTTGCTGCGGTTGTAAAACACTTATTTGCTACAATTTTACGACCCCAGCAAATGCCAGAGCAGCAAATTTGTTGTGGTTTTTATTATGCAACAAATAAGATCGTCATTTACTGAAGTTGTACTAGTAAAATGCAACAAATAGAAATGTTTTTTTGCTGCGTTTTATAGGTTCAAGTACAGTAAATAATAATCTTATTTGATGCAATATACTATGTTAACAGCAGTAATTAAGATTCGTTTTTGCTTCAAATTTTACAAGAACCGCAGGAAAATTAATTTATTTTAAAAAAATTAAAAACCAATTGCAGACATAATTATTATAATTTTGCACTACAAATTAATAACAATTATAAATTAAATTTAAAACGCAAGACAAAATTTCGGCAGAGTCTCCTTCATATATTGATTAATCCAAATCAATCCAAAAACCTGTATAGAGTTACAAAATCTATTCATACATAACCACATCCAAAAAGTAACTCCAACTCCTCATAGTTATACCCAACACCAACAAATCAACTATTATCATATAACTTCATACACGTTCAATTGTTTGCCACGAAAAAAAGATGAAAACCACAACTTCGTTTTAATTGCTTGTATCAAATAGTTCGCTCATTTTTCACGTATCTCATGAATCTCTTGATTGGTAAATGATCCATATATAGGTGAGTTATAAACCTAATAAAAAATACAAACACAATGAAATKGTCTACTTATAAAGCAATAAGAAAAAATTTCAGCAAAAGTCAAGTAGTAAGCGAAGCAACAAATTTACAGAGTTTTCCTTTGGATATTWATCTGAGTATGATATTTGATAGCATTGGTTAATCAGGTAACATCTTCTATTTGAGCCCAATTAATATTTCAAAGTATTTTGATACTTGAACACATAATACAAACAAATGGATTCAGTATAAGTGAAACTATTACAACGTAACCTCAAACTCAGGAGGTTAGTTGGTCTAATGCTATTTGGCAGCGATTAAGTGTGCCTAAGCATCGTTTTATGTTGTGGTTGGCTGTACAACAGCGCTTAAAGACTAGGGATAGGCTTTATAGAATTGGGATCTGTTTGCTTATTGTGTCAACAACATCGTGAGTCTCATTCTCATTTGTTTTTTGAATGCTCCGTGAGTTGTCATGTTGGGCTGGCTATATAGGAGTGGATGCAGATCAAGGCTTTCGGCATTAATATTCTACATATAATTAATGAAGCTCATCGTAAACATATCTCAAGGTTTCGTCTCTATGTGTTTTTTAGTGCCTTGCAAGCCGTTCATTTTTTTTTTGTAGCAGGTTAGAATTGAAACAAAGTTCTCTGGGATGATGCTCTTGTTAATAAAAAAACTGTTTCAACGGATGTAGAACCCAGATAAACTGTTTTGGGAAGTGCAACCATATTGTCCTAGAGTATCTGTGTCATCACTAATATAAGTAGCGAAAGGAAGGCTTAGATATATTTCATTTGTCTTAAAAGTGTATGTGCATTTAACATTAGGTAAAAAGAGGCATTCTGTTTAGGAAAAGTTAGGTCATTGTRTACTCCATCTTATGTTTGTATTTTTTATAAGGTGTATCAATTTCAGGCTTTAAAATGAGAGCAAGGCCATAGTGGCAGGTGACAACAGCAGCTGCAGCTTACAATAGGCCCACGCATGCACAACAATAACAATAGGTACTGCAGGGCATCAGTTCCAGATCCCRGGCAGCAGTATTCCATGAGGTAGGTGCACATGGCTCCTTTCCCGAGGCAATAGCAACACCAAACTCTACTCTTGGGGATCTTTAACCTGATACGCAGCAACATCGTATACACCAAACTACACGAACATACTAATTACTAATACGGTATTGGGTAATGAGGACAATCACAATGCACATGTAGATATACTTTTCAGGTTGTATCATATCATAAAAGAAACCCATTACTAGTAGCATTCCAAAATTCCTAATATTTTTTAGAAAGTAGTATAACAAAACTTCTTACATTCTCCATATCAGGATGACCGATACATGACCTAAGCACATCGTGCATGTACCTCATGACATAGAATCCACATTCGAGGCCGCCAACTTGTTGAGCACACTGAATAAAATCAAAGATACACATATATTGTTAATCAACATAAGATATCTATATAGCAAAATGCACATTGTTGAAAAACACATGAAAAAGAATTTCACCTTTACATGTTTCCATAAAGTTTGTTGCCTGTTGAAAAACATATGGGTGTTTCGTGCTTCTTTTCAGGTTGAATAGAGACACATCAGACAACTTTATATGCTTGGTGCAACCCGGATACAATGGCTTTTCAGTTGGCTCGCACAACGTTTTGTAGATATGAGGTCCTTCAATGATATTACCTTCATCTATCATCTCACTCACTTTATCATGTTGACCATGTGCCTCCAGCTCGGCCTCATCTTCATCATCCTCATCATGTCCACCTCCATTTGTATTCTGTCCATTTTCTTATGTATTTATACATCACTTTGGAACTCTCTATAACGTTCAACTCCATCATCAGATTCATGTTCCTTAACTAAACCTTCCTCTCCATGAAACACCCATACTTTGTAATGGTATCGAAAGCCACAACGTAACAAATGTTCTCGTATCACTTGAATACTACTAAACATGTTCAATTATTACAATCATCACACGAGCAATAAATCTCATCACTGCCCGTCTGTTCTTCGTGATCACAAGTACACTTGCAAAATTCCTCCACACCTTTCAAGAACTCAATTGTATTACGCATGCCATACATCCAACTTCGATCCATATTGAAGCACCCGGAATGCTATAACAGTTATATGCACAATTAAGATCATATAAATAAACTTTTCCCTAAGTTAAAACCCAAGGGATGGATCCATAACTTAATTTCTATAATCTAACGAATTAAAAAGTACTCTCATACACAAAGTTTAAGACTTCCAGATAGATAGCTTGAAAGAGCATTATTAGTTACATTATCCCTATGTATGTAAAAAAGAAGAGAAAAAAAGAGCATTGCATAGTACATGCTCCTTAATATTTGGTAGTTAGCTAAAAGAAAATTTCTTTAGTTAAATTATTCCTAAGTACGTAGTAGTTACAAAATGATTTACTTACTTTAAACAATTAACTAAAAATACCATTATTGTCATACTTATATCGTAAAAGAGCATGATTATCACACTTGGCTATATTTATATTCATATTCAACTTAAAGCAAAAGTAGAGAAATGCATTAATTCATGTGATCAAGAAATTTATATTAAAATTTTAAAGTACCCATAAGTCAGTTAAGACACTAGATACTAGTGCTAATTCTTGTATGGGCACAATGGCGTCACCGGGCCGAACAAGGTCCGGTCCCTCTGCTCTAGGGGATACATTTTAAGGGCGGCTCGGTTTGTTTGCTAGAATTGAATTCTTGCTTTTGCATATTGTGAGTATGCCTGGAGTTGTGTGTTTATACTCGAAATGAGCAGAGGAAGTCGCCACCACAATTCTTTTGGGAAGCTGCGGAACCCGTTTCACGCGTTGCCTATAATTGCATAAAGCAAGGCAAAGGACTCCATGTATGGTAGTGCACCAAAGGTCTGGATTAGGGGACAAGGGTAAGGGTGAAGTAGTGCATAGCATCCCCCCCTCCCTCCCCCCCTCCCCCCCCCCCACCCGCTGCGTGCAAAGTAATGAGCCCCCCCCCCCCCCCCCCCCCCCCCCCCCCCCCCCCCCGACGCATCTAGCGGCCTATACTCAGTTATTGCGAGTTCATTGTCAGAAAAACAACAACAAACAGTTTTCCGTTTTAAACCCTAAGCATGCAAAGTTACTAGGCGAGTTCTTTAACAGAATACTATGCAAAAAATGTCTAGTTTGTTGTGGCATGTGTTGTTAATTTTGTATTCCAGGAGCCTGATGTCGGTTTTCCATTGTTATCTTATTAGGTGTGAAACACGAAATTGCAGGTCTTTGTTAAAGCATATTATGGTTGTGAGACAAGCATGCAAGCACTCGTACGAGGAATTTAAAGTTATCACTTAAGGTTGCATTTARTTCGAATTGCCGAATCGTTTGTTGATCAATATTACATGCAAATTACATCGAAAGTCAAATTTCTAAACAAGCATGCAAAAGGGGGTTTAGAATTGAGACGTTGGCCTCAAACCTACCTCGCAACACGATGTCGAAGACCAAGGATGCTGCTTTGAACCCTTAGGAACCCTTGTCGAATCTTTAGAACCCTTGAAAACCTCCTAGATCTGTTGCGAAAGTGCCTTTGAATATTCTTTTATGTGTCTGAATTGTGTTTGAAAGTGTTTGAGTGTTTGTGAGAGGGAGAGTCGGACAAGTGAGAGAGAATGCCCATCCAAAAGATTGTGAAATGAATAGAAGAGCTCCATATTTATAGGCAAGGGTCGAAATTGGCCTTAATAGGCAACTTTTGGGCGCAATTAAGCCCAAAACTAGGCGTAATTACGCCCAAAATTGGGCGCAATTGTGCCCAGTATCGGCCTGGATTTTGGCGAATTTTGCTTGCCTCGAATAGCATGATTGCAATGATATAATATCGTGATATAATCGTACGTCATTTTATACGATTATTATCTGATAATATTGCGATTGCGTCGGATATTATTGTGATATTCGAGATTGTTTTACCTCGAATAGCGAGATTGTAATGAAATAATATCGTAATATAATTGTATAAAATATATATGTGATTTTATACGRTCATAGTTGATATTATTGCGTTTATGGCTGATATTACCATGATGCTCGRGATTTCGGTGTCCTCGAGACGCATGTCGCGAGGCGAAAATTCCAGAGATGGCCCGCATTGTTCGATTTTGCGTTTGTGTTTAAGAAATTCATAAATATTAAACCATAAATCGAAAAATTATGGAAAAAGTATGCAAAACTTCCTTGTGAAAAATAGTGTGTTGTGCTAAAATTTTGTGAATTTTTGAATTGTTTTCATAATTTAATTAATTATCGTAATATTAATTAAATTGTTRAAAATTCAGAAAATTGCCAAAAATACTTAGAAAAATTTCAAAAAAATTTAGAAAAATGTTTTAAATTTTTTTTAAATTATTTGAAAATAAAAACTTATTTTTTGAGGTGCTAAATACTTGGAAGAGGTGTCTGGTGCAAGGGAATCTGCCTTTTTTAGGGCCTGACAGGGTCCTAGCTCTCTCGATTGGACTTGTGTATTGTAAAGGGTGTCTTATCATTGATTGTTTTGGGCTAGGGACAAATGTACGTATCTACAGAAGCCCCCACTTTGGTTGAGTTTGCAGAGAGTAAAATCTCGTAAAACGAAAGCCAAAGTACCTGGTACCTGCAAAACAAAYGCGTTAGTTTTACCTRCACCTGCGGTTGCATGTTTCTTGCTTGCTTGTCTCTGTTGCTAACACTTTTTCTTATGTTTCCACCTATGGTTCTGATTCCACCGGGGCTCTGTGCTTCGATTTTCGGGGGGAATTTCCACCTATGGTTCTGATTCCACTTGGGATTTTCTACTAAYAGGTTGTCCGCCTCGATACTTCTGTTAGGACTTCCTAGGGAACTATTATCTCAATGTCCACTCCGATGTCTCCGTTAGGACTTCATGGGGAATTACTGTGGTGTCGGTATCGACTCCTCCGTTTGGACTTCTTTGGGAGAATGAAATGGTGTCCATATCGATGTCTCTATTAGGACATGGTGCTTGCTTGAACTATTTTATCCCATCTCGGCTAGTCGTCCGGGAATATTAACATACTAGTAACACAGCGTATAGCCACGATCGCATAAAGTTAATGTCTTTTTGTTGTTGCGTGCTCGATCTGTTGTATCCCATCTCGGCTAGTCTTCCGGGAGAATTAAACTTGAGGTAACATTGCGTATAGCCACGATCGCGTATAGCGAATGTCTTTTTGCTAATGCATGCTTGATCAGTTGTATCCCATGTTGGCTAGTCGTCCCTGAGAACTAAACTTGAGGTAACGTCGCGTATAGCCACGATTGGGTATAGCAATGTCTTTATGTAAATGTTTGAATTGCATATACACAATCGAGTTAATGCTTGTTCCTTGCGAGGAAGATACAACTTCGACTGGGGAATGTGTGCTTTGACTTTGATTTGCTTTCGACCTTCACTTAATTGTGGCTATTGCTTCGTTGTGACTTTGCATTCCCTTACGGCTTGTCCTATTTTCGTAGGTGTATTTTTGTAGCGATTTGATGACTTTCAGGCCCATTTTGCTTGCTTAGGGGCATTTTGGTCATTGTGCATGACTTTGAAAGTTGGTTGGATTTCCAGGGAAGTACCAATGACATTTGAACGCAACGGCTTCGCGCATACACAAGTGTGTCCACGAGAAAGCTCGAAAAAAGAGCCAAAAATAGGCAGAATTTGGGCGCAATTACGCCCAGCATTCGGCCTATTTTGGCTGAATCTCTGGCCTTTTAAGGTCACTTTGCCTCATTTGTCATTTGCTCTTGCTTTGTTTGTTGCAAGCTCTCTCTAAACTCCATTGCTACACCTTGGAATTGCTTGGAAAGGCTTTGTTTGCGCATCAAATCCCAAATTCAAGTAAGTTTACTACTCGAAACATGAAATTCACWTGTAAGTTGCAATTGTAATACTCAAAATCATGCCATTTGAATATGCCTTGTCAATTTGTGCAATTGAATTGGGGCTTTGTCCCTTGCTTGTCTATGCTTGAATTTATTGAATGCTTTGGCGTATTCATGCTTATGTGAGTCTTTTGCAACTTGTTTCATCAAATTTGTTGCAAATTTGAATGAGTTATGCCATTAGAAGCTTACTACTTGAAGAAGATGATGAATAGTAGCTTGACATGCCCATGTCTTGTTAAATTATGCACATACCTTGTTTATTATTTCTTGTTGATGATAGAATAAACCTTTCCATGCTTATTTGCAACAATGTGGATGCCCATGTATGAGTTCACCATTGTAAGTATCTTAACACTTCAAAAAGTGCTTGTTAATGGTGATTACATGCTAAATTGAAAATTATGGCATATGAGTGAGCGTATACACCTTCTTGAAATCCTCGTTGCATATAGAATTTGTGAGTGGAATCGTGCATTCCGTTAGGCATGTATATTTACTGGGGGAAAAGAAGTGCTCTTTCTCACCTTTCTAGTTGCTTTCCTGTTGTTCCGATTGTCAGGAAATTGTGCATTTCCTTCGACCATTGTTGTGTTGATTAGCTGTAAGCCCCTAAAGGGCCTTTTGTTTGTATGTGGGATGTCCATTTTTATCCGTTATGCTGCCCATTTGTTTTCTGAATCTTTGCCTTATTTTGCTTATAGCATGCCAGTACGAAGAGTAAAGCAAGTTCGTAGTTCCCGTCAGAGATGGAGGGTGACTGACTGGGATAACTCTAAGTTATGTTGCTCCCCTGATAATCGCATTTCCATCCGTCCGAGGAATGAACGGGTATGTTGCTTTCACTTGTCTGGTTATCTTTTGTTTTGCCTCGTTTACTAATTTTTTTGTCATCTCTTGTGCAAAGCGATTACCGTACTCGGACGTACGAGACCTCTCATACGATTGGAGATCTCCTTCGTAGAGAGTTCTTTGAGCGTCATAGAGGAGTATGGAACATCCTCGGGCGATGTGGCTTCTCGGATTTTGTTCTTAACCTGGTCAGTCAGCCAATCATATTCGCTTGCTCTCAAGATTTTGGTTTTCGGCCTGATGGAGTGGTTCTGGGATACCACGAACACGTTTCACTTCGCATGAAGGGAAATGACCGTGACCCCCTAAGACTTTTCTATGTTGACCGGGCTTACTTTCAATTAAAAGCTTGTCCCTTTAGATGACGAGATCAGTCTTTTTGATCCTCGTTTGGATGAGTGGCTAGGTCCGATTGCTTCCCGCCTACGAGCTGAGAGTATGGATAACCGAGCATGACAGAGCGTGCTCATGGAGGGACTAGAGCTAGTTAGCACCACTGATGAGCAATCAACCAGGGTCTTTATCCTGGTGATGCATTGCAGGGCTTTGCACTACTAGAAATTCTTCGTCGGGCGACCGCTTTTAGCGACCGAGTTTTAGTCGGTCGTTATTGCGAYCGTTAGCGACCGATTATTCGGTCGCTAAAAGCTTATTAGCGACTGATTTATCGGTCGCTAACGAAATAATATAGGGCGGGTTGAATTTTGACTCCAAAAAAAAAATTAGCAACCGATACGTCGTCGTTGCCCGCTCTCATCTACTTCGCCACTCTCATCGCCGYGACATTCATCTACTTCACCGCCCTCACCCAAATGCCAGGTTAGTATGTAATTCAAATCGTTTTTTAGGGTTTTTAACTCAAATTTATAGATCTATAAATTAGGATTGTGGTTTATGTTTTTCGTTTTTTGTTGAAAATTTTCTGAAAATTTTCGTTTTCCTTGTAATAGATCTTCTTATTATTCGTGATCTAGGTTTCATTTTTGATTTCGTTTCTTTAATTTTTGATCTTTTGAAGAATTTATTTCGTTTCTTTAATTTTTAAATGTATAAAAATTGGGGTAGTGAATTATGTTTTCGTTTTTTGGGTCAATGTTTTAACATTTTCTTTTCTAAAAAAAAAAAATTCTGAAAAATTTGTGTATTATGCTTTTGCTCATAAGTTCGACAAATTGCAGTGCAACAATGGAAGTACTTTGCAATTGCACAAATGGACAGAAGAAGGTGATGCATGCTTTTCAATACTCAAGCTATGGTGATGGTGCTGCAGCATTAAAGGTCTCTTTTCTTTTCTTTTTCGATTCTTTAATCATTTTATTTGATGATGAATTAATTTTAGCAACTACAGTAACTTATTGAATTATGACATGGTAACATAATTTGATTGGGTTTTCGATCTGTTAGGTTTTTAAATACTAATTCTGGACTTAATTTGCCAGATTGTAGATTGTAGATTTATAGTACTATATTAAGTTAAAGAATGATCAATTGGTAATTAATTGTATATTTAATGAAATCCAAGCTGTTAATTTGTTGTGTGTTTCTTACTTTAATTATAAGTGGACTGTTTGATTGAAATTATTAACTATTAATGATTTTTTTAAAGCCTTATTTTTGTGTATTCTGATAGAAAGTACAACATTTTTGGGATTTTGATTGAGTGTTGTGTTGTCTTTGTTCTTATTTATTTGTATTGCTTGTATTCTTCCTCGTTTGAATAAATTCTACCCGTTACGTCTTGATACATTTAATTGTCGATACATGTTTCTTTGATCGATATCTTTAATTAGATTCCTAAAATTATAACGAATCGGTATTATTGAATAATCAAAATTAATATATTGTCTTTATTTTTTGCATTAAATCCCACGGTATGAAAAAGTGAGGCAGCTGATACTGTTTGTCATGGAAAGGTATTGCAGTTTAATTAATTGTTGTGGCTGTGAGAAGGCTGTACTTCAGCCATCTTGCAAGTGTGGAAATGTTAGTTTTTTTTTTGTCTTGTTCTATTTACTCTTAGAATTTTCATCTCATGAGGATGAAGGTCCATCAAATTTTGACGACGTTCCATCTTCATTACTAGTCACTTTGCACCCAGAAAACCATGGCAATGAGAGGAATAATTCTGAAGGTGTGTTTTTCTAATTCTGGTCTCTTCTAATTGTGTTTTTTGTGGCCAACAGGCAAAGATGAAGTATTTTCGGTTGGTCAGTCATTGAATTAAAATTGGCCTTGAAGGCTAACTCTGTCGTGTCTTAGCTCTCGATTTCTAATTGTTGCGTTGCTTCTGTTGGTTGTGTGGTTTTCCTTAATATCATGTGTTAGGTCTTCCGCTGCCAATTTTCCAGTATTTAATATGCTTTTACTTAAAACAATCATTCAATGGATTGCCAGCTTTTAAGAAATGGAGGTATTTTAGATTGTTATCGTCTAATTATTCTTTTCTAGTTTTATCTCTTCTCTTCAAATTTTTCTCCTTTGACTGTAGTTATGTCATGATATTTACTCTAAGCGTGCTGCGAACTTTTCATTTATCTATTTGAGATAAGTTTGTTGGTGCTGACTGATGATGAAATCTTTCGTGCTTCTGCACTGGGATGGTGCATTGAATGGGTATATGATATGAATTTTCTCTATGTGATATTGTAATCCACTCTTTTCTTTAATTTGACTAACAATGCAAATACTTTGCTCCATATTTCTACCAGTTTCAAGCATATTTTCTTATACATGATGATCTCATGGATAACTCTCAGACAGGCGCGGTAATCATCCTTGTTGGTTAGGGTTCCTAAGGTTTGTAACTGCCGTCAAGATAAGTCTATTAGACGATTAATTTAATTACATATCATAAGTTTTGTAAAATCGAGTATAAACAAAAATTATCTTCTATCATGTTGGCATGATTGCTGTAAACGATGGAAATGTACTTCGAAACCAAGTGCTAAGAATTCTTAAGAATCACTTTAGGTATAATATTCTGGGATAGAAAGATACAAAGCTCTGATATTGTTTGATTACTAGCATTCCTGTCACATATGTATTTTGTTTTATCTTAGTGTTGAATTGATAAAAGTTCCTAGTGTCTTAGGTGCCTGCTTTGGTTTAGATTCTTTCGTTGTCGAATGAATTGTTAGCGGTGATTTTGCAGGCTTTAGCGGGTCGTTTGGTCAATCAGATGATGGCAGAGATATCTCAGCAATGTATAAACAACATTGACATCACTGACTGACTCTCTTTGACTACATTCTTGTTAATCTTACTTTCTTTATTTGCAATGTGGGTGACACAAGCATGACGCTCAATAGCTTATTATTGCTGGGCTTTAATCCTTATGCTGCTGGAACTTTTGTTGGTGCTGATGGACATTGTGTTAGTCAGCCATATTTTACTCCAGTAACTTATGGGGTTGAAGCACTTCCTTGTTATGCTTGGATTTAAATTATCATGGAGATCTTTACTGAGCAAATGCTGCGTCTATGAATGTGAAGCCACTTATCCTGCTGCACCTGTGAGGTCAATGGTATCAACTTCAAAATTATATGGCTCCATGAACAAGCTCCCCGATGCTTTAAACTCTAAACAACGTCCATATGTTGCTGCGCCTCAATTGTCCTCAGGCTAAGTTTGACACTCAACCAAGTAAACCAGTGAATAAGGTACATAACTTTGCTTGCAAAATTGGGAAACATGATGCCATGGTATTTAAATTATGCAACAGTTATGGTGATAGCTTTTCTCTTATTGATTGGAATGAGGGTAATTTTTTTCTTAGAGTGGCAACTAAATCAAATGATATCACTACTTGACTCATGACAATGTAATTTTGACTGGTAGCTTTGCGATTAATGTTAGTTTACTAGTGGTAGGACTGGGTCAAACATTATTTATACTAACTAGTGTGCCCGGCGCGCTTAAGCGCGCCGTGGTCCACTTTTCGATTGTATAATTTACGAGCAAAGAATTTTAACAGGTATTCATTAGAAGATTGTATAGTATACATTACAAAGATAGTGTAATTGATTCTTTACAAAAAACATCTACCTAGAGGTTTTGGTCAATCAATCATATAGTTGAAATAACGGAAGCTACTAAAACAAGTGTGCACCTTCACAAGGAGGATAGGTATCAATAGTCGATGGTTCTTGGTTCCAGTTTTGCACAATGGATCAATCACATGCAATCGTATGAAAATCTAGCTAGCTGTCACTTCTCATCATACAGTGAGCTCAAAACTGAACAGTTTGTCATCTAGAAAAGAAGTAACAGTGGTGCACTGGTGCTCTTTGGGAAAATTATCCTTAATTTTCTCGAGTTTTTAAGTATTTATTGAACAACAGAAAGGTGAAAGAAAAATAAATGAATATGAAATGTAAAAGTAATGATCATCTTCATTTTTAAGAGTGGACGATAAAAAGATGGATTTTTTATGGCTGGAGATTGAGCCATTCGAGTCTTTCAAAAGATACAAACAAAAAATCGCAAGATCAAAAGAACTGTCATTAAAAAGAAAATAACAAGCAGCTGAAACCAAATAAAAACTCAATGTTGCGAACTAAACTGACAATAGTTCAGTCCAGTAACATGTAAAATTGTAGTCCACTACAAGGGGATTATGACTTTATTCTAGACCAACAGAATTTTACTGTTTGCAACCGACCTTTCAATATATTGATAGGCCACATAAGCTTGACTATTGTGCAGTATCAATTACCCAAAGTTGCAAGTACCTGCATTCAAGAACAAGATAATAAAAATTATGAAATCTGCGTTAAAAATTAAATTGGTAGAAGAGGTACCTCCCAAATCCTAAAGCTTTACCTATGGTAGGACGAGACTTTAGAAGATCGCTTGACTTCTTTTAAAATCTGCTGACTAACTTACCTGTAGCTATTTCGCACCTACTGCAATCAAATCAAACACAAAAAATCAAAAAAGGCCAAACAATAGCAGAGAGAAAATTACTCAACAGATATACGGAGTAGAATATTAAATCATCAAGTAAACATGCTTATCACTAAACTTCAACAAGGAGGCTGCTAGGTAAGTGCAGAACACAATATACCTCAACGCAGATCTTTTCGTTTTCCCTTTCATTTCTGAACTTTTTCAAATCATTTCAGAATAAAATCCTAAAATAACATAAAATCACTACATTAACAAATTCAATTTTTTTTACAGAAAACAGAAAAAGCCATAAGATTTAACGATGAAACAAAATAAATCACTCACCAGACCATGTCACAACACAACCACAATATGGAAATAAAAGAACATAAACAACAAGATCGACCCATCATACCTGCAGAGTCCCATAGGTCGCAAGTCAAGGAAAGCATACGCCATAGCAAACACTGAGCCTTTTGAATAATCCACCACCAGCCATAATGTCAAACCACACACACACATCAACTGCACTTCTTCCTGCCCCAAATCAGGAAAGAAACCATTATAATAGAAATACAGCCATAAGAACATGACAAGAAATAGCAGAAATAGAGATACTCAAACATCAGCATTCTTCACAATATTACTGTCCATGGCTTCTTTAGCTTAACTCTGAGAGGATTTATGCAGCCACTTCAGCTCTCAGCATGTCGGGGACAGTAAGCTAGATGACACAAGCAGTACATGCTTGATAAGGTAAGGTCCTTTTACTACTTTATTTCTGTAAAAAAAAATTATAAATCGGAATAATTTATTGGAAAAAAATAAATAAAGTACCCTGGATTTAGTTTGATTAGTCATTTTTCATTATTAGATATAATAAGAAGTTCCAGGTTGCATATCAACGCGATCCTACCAGTCAGGCTCAGATTGGCAAGTCTGAATATTTCGTCATCAGTAAGAATTTATCGGCACGCGGAATATCGAAAGTTTAATTACATAAAATGGTTTATGATCGATACAAGATTAAAGTTTAAATTGAACATTGAACATTATAATGATGATACTAAGATGATATGCCTGTAGTAGATAGCTACATGATTGGGAAAGAACAGAAATAATACAAATTAAGAGGACAAAATTGGTCGAAGAGAATAAAGTTAAACAGACATTTGATTCACCAGTGACCTAAAACAATATATATAGTAATGTCAATTAAAAAAATAATAGCCATGTTCAGTTACTACACGCATATGAATATATAATAGCTATGTTCATAGTTCAAAGAATTATGCAAACTCACACTATGTTGCATCCTAGTCGATGTGGTAATAAGAAAGAATCATTTATGCATGGGAGCAGGAACAAAGATAACCGCACATTGCAAGCACTCAGAAGATATTGGCTAGCTTTTCAAACTCATAGTATTTGACTGATGTGAATGTAAAGAGTTTTATTCTTGTTGTCACTCCAGGCACACAACACAATCCAGCCACTCAGGTCGGTCAACCTATAATGTAAAGCAAAGCAACAATGAAAAAATTAGACACTTACGATCTAAAAGAGGCTCAAGTCAACGGTCCAAAGCCATTGTGCACACTCTCAAGGCCAACAATTAGCTCAAAGTTGTTCTAGAAACCACTGCATCACACAGATAAAAGGGTTAGTAATTATGCATATAAGAATACATCATGTAAGGGCACTTTAATGATGAACACCAAAGGTTAATGTAAAGAAAGCAATATATAAATTAAAAAGTAAATATACACTAGGTGAGGCGAAAAGATAAAAGATTATAAAACATATTAAGACAAGCATTCAAGTACTTATACATAGCAGCAATAAGGTAGATTGGTAAATCATAAGACAGACCATTAAGCCCTACAATTAATGCAGTTTTGCTAGAGCAGTGTTATCTCTTTAGCTTTAGCTATAAGGATTGTATGATCATTATGATTATGATCCGCCTTTTTAGAATTGTAATAGCATGATTCATCTTCCCTAAATCAGTGCAGACTTCTCTTCGTCACGAAGCCTAGCTGTACCAAGGCGTGAACAAGACTCTCGGATCAAATACTTATTATTTGAACTCCGAGTTCGTCTCTTTTGTCCCGAAACTTTGATTCCTTTCCTGGGGAGATACTTTCCCTGAACACTCTTTATTTAATTCAATTGAATGTAACAAAATTTGCATAACTACCCTCCGCACTATAGTCTCCTATCCAAAATATATGATTAAATATAACACTTTACAAATCACCTACTTAAAACAAGCAATTCACAAATGAATCGCAAAAATCAATTCTTCAATTATAAACAAGCAATCAAAATGTATTAGCTTCAACGTACTGAGTAGGCAGCAACACAAAATTTGCAAGCATTGATTTTTTTTCAAGCCTTAATCAGTAAAGTCGAATTCGTTGTCGTCCATCTAAATTTCAAAATTCAATTTGCAATGTAATTTATGTCAGAGCTAACATTTACAAGCACAAATAGTAAATAAAAATAATAAAAAACATCATCTATTCAACTACCAACCTATATAGTGTATGAATAAAACTCATCACATTGTGTATAAACTATTTTAAAACACACAGAATCTATTCCAACACTTTATTAACAATATGCACATCATTTAACAATAGAATCTCACCGAAAATACTCAAAACAAGGAATTAAAGCAAAGTAATAATCAAGGAATCACTCAAAAATACTAAAAATAAAGAATTTAACCAATTTTAGTATAAATACATCATCCAGAACACCTAACGCATCAATCACTCAATATTAAATACCAAATATAAAAAACTACATAATTCAACTTACGACAACTAAGAACAATGACATCATAGGCGAATTTGTTATAATTTAAGTTAACAATAATATATATAGTACTGAATCAAAATGCAAGACAATCACACTTTCCAGTTATTAACGAAACAATCAAAGAATTAAAACTAAAAAAATTAACAAAAAACAACATTTACAAAATAAAAAATAAAATATTAAGAATTAGTGAGAAAAAAAAGTTGAATACCTGAAAAACCGAGACATCGTGAGTTTACGAGGAGGTTTCTCAGTGTGATGAGGACACTTGATAGTCGTCGAAGTTCAACCGCCATGAGAGGTCACGAAGCAGACGCCATTGTCGAACGAAGTGGGACCTCACCGCAGTAAGCTTTCTTAGAAGCGTCGTCACATTTCCCCATTTTCTCACTCTCATTCTCTTCCTCCTCTGAACAAGAGCAGTAGTGGTAAATGGTTGAAAAAAAACGAAAAAGAACTAATTAATCTGCTGAGATTTGAAAATTAAGCAACAATAATTCATAGATTAAAGCTGATAAATGGTAATTAAACAATGAATGAATAACGTAACTACAATTAAAATCGAATTCGAATACTTCGTGGAATTACATTTTCGAAAACAATGCTGAAGAACTAAGAAAGACAAATCTTTCTATTTGTAATGCGATCTTTGTGGAATTGCAGGTTGAAGAAGAACGAAAACACAGAATGTTGAAGTTTAATTGAAATCCCCAAAAAATCAAATCAAATTGAAACCTAATTGAATTCATAAACCTAGATCTACTCATAATAAGTTACCCTGAAATCGAGTCATGGAGGTCGAAGGATCCCCGAAATCCACCGGCAAGCCACTTATTTGCTGAAAGCAACAACCACAAAAACCATACGGGCGAGAGAAACTCCCGCCACCACCAATCACCAAAACCCACCACCTCACACCCTTTTCGGCCCCATGGGTTGCATGCGGGCAGACCAATACACAACGCCACCAATCCGCCTCCAGTAGGAACACACATCCTTAAAACCTTTGTCGACCAATGGGTTGCATGCGGTGACGTTGTCGGCGACCAAACTCGCCTCGCCCAAACCAAACTATCGCGCCGCCAAACTAGACGACGATGACGCGAAAAATGAAGGGAAAACCGCGGATGGAAAACAGGGGATGAAAGTAGAGATGAAAAGAGGGGGAAGAGTGTCGAAGAGCATGTTTTTGGAAGATGATGTAATAACACAACTGAAGTAAACACGGCGTTAGAGAAAATGCGGCCACGTGTAGGAGTATATACTTTTTGGGGGGCAAGGGCAATTTGCCACTACACACATGAACAAAAGTACCCACTAAGGGGCTTTTTCTTTGTCGTTAGGATAAAGAGGCTTTATTATTGGACATGGTCTTTTAAAAAATAATTACGAAATATTTTAACATGAAACCTCTGGTAAATTGATTCTTTTGCTAATGTCCCTCATAATAGCCACACCTACTGTGTACTGCAACCACCCCTCTCTTTTAAATAGTTACATTCATGCAGCATTTCTTTTGGTTTGCATGCTGGCATGGTGTCTTGTAATTCATCTGTGATGTATTGAGGTCTGTGATGTATTGAGGTCTACATATAAGCTGTGTTAAGAATACGTTGGATCGGATAAAGTATGAAAACTCCTTAAAATAATATGCTCTGTCATTTAGTGCTTGCATAATGTGCTGGAAAACAATTTTTTTTTTTTTTTTTTTTTTTTTTTGTTTATGGGAGCTAACACTGTACTGTTAAATGCTATGCAGCTGCCTCAAGACTGCGAGGCTAAGTTTCTAGACAGCAGATGAGATTGTGTGTTGCAGACTTGTTGCTGTGACCGAAATCTGATATCTGGAAGATGATTAAAGCAGTGGTCTGATATATGAAGAGGAGAAAGTTGGAGAAAAGGGCTGAGGATATTTTTGTTTAATTATAGGATAAATTCCCTTAGTTTTTATTTAAACTTTTGGGTTTGGTTAAGTTGTGGTTAATTGTACGTGCTGCTCTTTCAGGAGTACCAACTTCATTATCAATGTGTAGTGATGATAAGGTTGATTTATTTTGTTTACCTAAATTTTATTTTTGCATATTTATTTTATTTTCCGTTAATATTTAATTATATTTTTTTTATATTACATTTACGCAAAAAAATAGGTTGAATATCCACGGTTAAAAAAAAGTAAAAAAGCACATTTAGCGACCGCAAATCGGTCGCTAAATTCAATTTCCATGCATTTTTTAGAGGGAAATTGAATTTAGCGACCAATTTTCGGTCGCTAATTGTGCTTTTTTTTAGGGTAAAGGCAATTAGCGACCGACTTTCGGTCGCTAATTGCCTACACCCTCCAAAATAATTTTGGAGGGTTTCTTGAGAAAAAATTTGGTCGCTAATTTTTTTTTTTTGCGACTAAAAAAAAGAGACCGATGTTAGCGATCGAAAAATCGGTCGCTAAATTGTGTTAGCGACCGAAAATCGGTCGCTAATGTCGGTCGCCCGCGCCTCTTTTTCTTGTTGTGTTGTGTCCTGTCAAGGGCACAGGGAGTAGAATTCATGTTCGTTTTCTTCCTATTCTGGAGGATCTTTCTGTTTTTACTCCTATGACTGGGGCGGATTCGACTATGTTGCTCTACTCCGGGCGCCAGGGCGTCACCGGGCCGRACTGGGTCCGATCCCTCTACTCCGGGGGTAGTACAATTTAAGGGCGGCTCGGTTTGTTTGCTAGAATTGAATTCTTGCTTTTGCATATTGTGAGTATACCTGGAGTTGTGTGTTTCTACTCGAAATGAGTAGAGGAAGTCGCCACCGCTCTTGTTTTGGGAAGCAGCGGAACTCATTTTAAGCCTTGCCTATAATTGCATAAATCAAGGCGAAGGACTCCATGTCTGGTAGTGCACCAAAGGTTTGTATTAGGGGACAAGGTTAAGGTATTTAGAGCAGAATTTAACAGGTATTCATTAAAGAATTTGTATGGTATACATTAAAGATAGTGTAATTGATTCTTTACAAAAAACATCTACTAGAGATTTGTCAATCAATCATATAGTTGAAATAACGGAAGCTAAACAAGTGTTGCACCTTCACAGGGAGATAGGCTCAATAGTCGAATGGTTCTTGTTCCAGTTTTGCACAATGGACAATCACATGCAATCGTATGAAAATTCTAGCTAGCTGTCACTTCTCATCATACAGTGAGCTCAAAACTGAACAGTTTGTCATCTAGAAAGAAGTAACAGTGTGCACTGGTGCCCTTGGGAAATTAATCCTTAATTTCTCGAGTTTCTTAAGTATTTATTGAACAACAGAAAGGTGAAAGAAAAATAAATGAATATGAATGTAAAAAGTAATGATCATCTTTCATTTTTTAAGAGTGGACGATAAAAAGATGGATTTTTTAATGGTGGAGATTGAGCATTCGAGTCCTTTCAAAAGATAACAAAAATGAAGATCTAAAAGAAACTGTCATTAAAAGAAAATAACAGGCAGCTGAAACCAATAAACAACTCAATGTTGCATGAACTAACTGACAATAGTTCAGTCCCAGTAAAATGTAAAACTTGTAGTCCACTACAAGGGGATATGACTTTATTCTAGACAACGAATTTAACTGTTTGCAAGACTTTTTCAATAATGATATGGCAAGGCATAAGCTTGACTTTGTGCATGTATCAATCTTAGCAAAGTTGCAAGTTCACTGCATTCAAGAACAAGAACATAAAATTATAAATTGCGTAAAAATTAAATTGGTAGAAGGTACCCCAAATCCTAAAGTTTTACCTGTAGTGGAACGAGACTGAGCTTCCTCTTAAAATCTGCTGAACTAACTTACTGTAGCTATTTGACCACTGCAATAATCAATAACACCCAAAAATCAAAAAAGAACGCCAAACATAGAAGAGAGAAAATTACTCAACAGTATACGGAGTAGAATATAAAATCATCAAGTAATACATGCTTATACTAAACTTCAACAAGGAGGCTGCTAGGTAAGTGCAAGAACAACAATATACCTCAACGCAGATCTTTTCGTTTTCCCTTTCATTTCTGAAACTTTTTTCAAATCATTTCAGAATAAAATCCTAAAATAACTATAAATCCACTACAATTACAAATTCATTTTTTTTACAGAAAACCGAAAAAGCATAAGTTTAACCGATGAAACAAAAAATCACTCACCAGACCATGTCACACACAACACCAAATATGGAAATAAAGAACATAAACAACCAGATTCGAACCATCATACCTGCAGAGTCCATAGGTCGCAAGTCAAGGAAGATACGCAGTAGACATTGAGCTCTTTTTGAAATCCAACCAAGAGCCATCAATGTCAAACCACACCACATCCAAACTGACTTCTTTCCTGCCCAAATCAGAAGAAACCATTTATATAGAAATACAGCATAGAAATGAAAAGAAATAGCAGAAATAGAGATACTCAACACCTCAAGTTTTCACAATATTACTTGTCCATGGCTTCTTGCTTTAACTCTGAGAGGATTTATGCAGCCACTTCAGCTCTCAGCATGTCGGGGACAGTAGCTAGATGACCAAGCAGTATCATCTTGATAAGGTAAGGTCCTTTTACTATTTATTCTGTAAAAAAATTATAAATCGGAATATTTATTGGAAAAAAATAATAAAGTACTGGATTTAGTTTGATTAGTCTTTTTTCTATTAGATATCAATAAGAGTTCAGTTGCATATCACGCGATATTCTATCAGTAAATTTTGGCACCAGATTCAGAAAGTCCTAATTGAGCATAATGAAGTTTATGATCGGACATAAAATTATCAGTACAGATATTAATTTAAACATAAATGTTATGATAAAATGTTTAAGCTTACAATATAATGAATAAAGATGACTACTGCTGTAGTAGATAGTAGCATGATTGGGAAGAACAGAAATAATCAAAATTAGAGGACAAAATTGGTCAGAGATAGAATAAATAGTTAAACAGACATTTGATTTCACGCTGACCTACACAATAATATCTAATGTCATTAAAGAATAATAGCCATGTTCAGTTTTACGCATGATGTATAAGCTATGTTATAGTTAAGAATTTATGCAAAATCACACTATGTTGCATCATCATTGGTAATAACTGAATATTTTCTGCATGGGGAGAAGGGAAACAAAGATAACTCTGTCACACTGAATGATCATAATACGGTTGGCTGCTTTCAACATAGTATTTGATAGCTATGAATTCAAGAGTTTTATTCTTGTTGTCACTCCAGGCACAACACAATCCAGCCACTCGGTGGTGGTCAAACTATAATGTAAGCAAAGAATGAAATTGAAGACCACTTACGATCTAAAGAGGCTCAGTCAAGGTAAGCCTTGTGCACACTCTCAAGGCAACATATAGCTCAAATTGTTCAGAATACATGCATCACAGACTAAGGTTAGTAATTATTGCTATAAGAGATACATCATGTAGAAATGGAGAAGCAATCATATAAAAAACAAAATATACCAGGTGTAGGAGAAGATAAAGTTATAAAAAAATGTTAATTAGTTATTATGTCAACTGATAACAAATCAAGTATTATCAACATTATTTCACATCAGATAGTAGATATTGGTAAATCATAAGACAAATTAAGCCACAATTATGCATGTTTGCTGAGCAGTGTTATTCTTAGCTTTTAGCTATAAGGATTGTATGATCATATATATATCTGCCTTTTAGAATTGTATAGCATGATTCCTTTCTTCCTAAATCAGTGCAAGACTTCTTCGTCACGAAGCTAGCTGTACCAGTGCTGAACAAGAGCTTCGGACTCAAATACTTATTATTTGAACTCCGAGTTCGTTCTTTTGTCCGAAAATTTTGATTCCTTTCCTTGGGAGATACTTTCCAGTGAAACCTCTTTAATTAATTCAATTGAATGTAAAATTTGCATAAATTACCCTCCGCACTATACTTCTATAATCCCAAAAATATGATTAAATAACACTTTATCAAAATTCTTCAACCTGAAAACAGCAATTCATCAAATGAACTTGCCAAAAATCAATTTCAATTATAAACAAGCAAACATCAAAAGTATATTTACACGTACTGAGTAGGCAGCACACAAAAATTTGCAAGCATTGATTTTTTCAACCTTAACTCAGTAAGTCGAATTCGTTGTCTCCATCATAATTTCAAAATTCCATTTGCAATGTAATTTATGTAGAGCTACATTTACAAGCACAAACAATAGATAAATAAATATAAAAAAAACATATCTAATAATAACTACCAACCTATATAGTGTATGATAAATCATCAATTGTGATAAATAGATATTTTAAAAACAACAGGAATCTATTCCAAACCTTCTATTCAATATGCAACATCTTTACAATGAAATCTCACCGAAAATACTCAACAAGGATTAAAGCAAAGTAATAATCAAGGAATATCAAAATACTAAAAATAAGATTTAACCAATTAGTAATATCATCATCCAGAACACTAAGCATACAATTCATCAATTACAATAACCAAAAATTAAATACATAATTCAACTACGACAATAAGAAAAATGACATACATAGGCGAATTTGTTATAATTTAAGTTAACATAATATATATAGTACTTGAATCAAAATGCAGAAATCACATCCAGTTATTAACGAACACAATCAAGAATTAAACTAAAAAATTAACACAACACATTACAATATAAAAATAAAAATATTAAGAATTAGTGAGAAAAAAAGTTGAATCCTGAAAACGAGCATGTGAAGTTACGAGAGTTTTCAGTGTGATGAGGAAATTGATAGTCGTCGTCACCGCTGAGAGTACGATAGGCAGCACGAGCGCATTGTCGAACGAAGTGGGACCTCAACGCGAAGTAAGCTTTCTTCAGAAGCGTCGTCACATTCCATTTTCTCTCTCTTTCTCTCTCTCTGAACAAGAAGCAGTAGTGTAAATGGTTGAAAAAAAACGAAAAAAAGAACTAATTAATCTCTGAGATTTGAAAATTAAGAACAATAATTCATAAGATTAAAGCTGATAAATGGTAATTAAACAATTGAATGAATAAAGTTAACTACATTAAAATCGAATCGAATTACTTCGTGGAATTACAATTTTCGAAAACAAATTGCTGAAGACTAGAAGATAAATCTTTTCTATTGTAATGCGAATTTGTTTGTGGAATTGAGGTTGAAGAAGAACGAAAAACAAGAATGTTGAGTTTAATTGAAATCCCAAAAAAATCATAATTGAAACCTAATTGAATCATAAACCTAGATCTACTCAATAAAATTTCCAGCTTGAAATCGAGTCATGGGGTCGAAGGATCTCCGAAATCACCGGACAGCCACTTATTTTTGGAAAGCAACAACAAAAACCAAACGGGCGAGAGAAATCCCACGCAACCCACATCCAAAAACAGACACCTCACACCTTTTTCGCGCCCATGGGTTGCATGCGGGCAGCAATCACATAACTACACCACCAATCCGCCTCAGTAGGAACACCAATCCTTAAAACCTTTGTGACCATTGGGTTGCATGCGGTGACCGGTGTGCGACAACTCTTCGCTCAGCCACAATATCGCCGACAAAGACGACGTGAAGGGAAAAATAAGGGAAAACCCGCGATTTGGAAACCACAGAGGAAAAATGAGGGGGTGAAAGTAAGATGAAAAGAGGGGGAGAGTGTCGAAGAGCATGTTTGTGGAAGTGATGACAGCAACCACGATGAAAACACGCGTGATGTAAAATGGGGGCCACGTGTAGAGTATATACTTTTGGGGGCAAGGGTTTCGCCATACACTGTTCATTATGAAAGTACCACTAAGGGGCTTTTTTCTTTGTTAGGATAAGAGCTTTATTATTGGACATGGTCTTTTAAAAAATAATTACGAAATATTTTTTACATGAACCTCTGGTAAAATTTGATTCTTTTGCTAATGTCCTCATAATAGCACACCACTGTGTACTCAACCACACCTCTCTTTTTAAATAGTTACATTCATGCATTCTTTTTGTTGCATGCTGTCATGTGTCTTGTATTCAGTCTGTAGTTATGTCATGATATTTACTCTAAGCGTGCTGCGAACTTTCATTTATCTATTTGAGATAAGTTTGTTGTGCTGACTGATGATGAAATCTTTCGTGCTTCTGCACTGGGATGGTGCATTGAATGGGTATATAGATATGAATTTTCTCTTATGTGATATTGTAATCCATCTTTTCTTTAATTTGACTAACAATGCAATACCTTTGCTCCTATTTCTACCAGTTTCAAGCATATTTTCTTATACATGATGATCTCATGGATAACTCTCAGACAAGGCGCGGTAATCCTTGTTGGTTCAGGGTTCCTAAGGTTTGTAACTGCCGTCAAGATAAGTCTATTAGACGATTAAATTTAATTACATATCATAAGTTTTGTAAAATCGAGTATAAACAAAAAAAWTTATCTTCTATCATGTTGGCATGATTGCTGTAAACGATGGAAATGTACTTCGAAACCAAGTGCTAAGAATTCTTAAGAATCACTTTAGGTATAATATTCTGGGGATAGAAAGATACAAAGCTCTGATATGTTTGATTACTAGCATTCCTGTCACATATGTATTTTGTTTATCTTAGTGTTGAATTGATAAAAGTTCCTAGTGTCTTAGGTGTGCCTTTTGGTTTAGATTCTTTCGTTGTCCCGAATGACAATTGTTAGCGGTGATTTTGCAGGCTTTAGCGGGTCGTTTGGTCAATCAGATGATGGCAGAGATCATTCAGCAATGGTATAAACAACATTGACATCACTGACTGACTCTCTTTGACTACATTCTTTGTTAATCTTACTTGTCTTTATCTTGCAATGTAGGGTGCACAAGCCAATGACAGCTCAATAGCTTATTATATGCTGGGCTTTAATCCTTATGCTGCTGGAACTTTTGTTGGTGCTGATGGACATTGTGTTAGTCAGCCATATTTTACTCCAGTAACTTATGGGGTTGAAGCACTTCCTTGTTATGCTTGGGATTTAAATTATCATGGAGATCCTTCTACTGGAGCAAATGCTGCGTCTATGAATGTGAAAGCCAACCCTTATCCTGCTGCACCTGTGAGGTCAAATGGTATCAAACCTTCAAAATTATATGGCTCCATGAACAAGCCCTCCCCGATGCCTTTAAACTCTAAACAACGTCCATATGTTGCTGCGCCTAATGTTCCTCAGGCTAAGTTTGACACTCAACCAAGTAAACCAGTGAATAAGGTACATACACTTTGCTTGCAAAATTGGGAAACATGATGCCATGGTATTTAAATTATGCAACCAGTTATGGTGATAGCTTTTTCCTTATTGATTGGAATGAGGGTAATTTTTTTCTTAGAGTGGCCAACTAAATCAAATGATATCACTACTTGACTCATGACAATGTAAATTTTGACTGGTAGCTTTGCGATTAATGTTAGTTTACTAGTGGTAGGACTGGGTCAAACATTATTTATACTAACTAGTGTGCCCCGGCGCGCTTAAGCGCGCCGTGGTCCACTTTTCGATTGTATATTTAGAGCAGAATTTTTAACAGGTATTCATTTAGAAGAATTTGTATGGTATACATTAAAGATAAGTGTTTGATTTTTAAAATAAAACATTACTAGAGATTTTGTCAATCAATCATATAGTTGAAATAACGGATTAGCTATAACAATGTGTTGCCCTCCTTCACAGGGGTAGGCTTCAATAGGGGTCATGCGTTCTTGGTTCCAGTTTTGCACAATGCAATCAATTGCATGTATGAAATCTAGCATACTGTCACTTCTTCATCATAAGTGGCTCAAAACAACAGTTTTGCATCTAGAAAAGGAGTAACAGTGTGCATTGGTGTCTTGGGAAATTATCCTTAATTTCTCGGTTTCTTAATATTTATTGAACAACAGAAAGTGAAAGAAAAATAAATGAATATGAAATGTAAAAGTAATGATCATTTTCATTTTTTAAGATGGACGATAAAAAGATGGATTTTTTAATGGCTGGAGATTGACATTCGAGTCCTTTCAAAAGATAACAAAAATGAAAGATCTAAAAGAAACTGTCTTAAAAAGAATAACAGGCGCTGAAACCAATAAACAACTCAATGTTGCATGAACTACATGACAATAGTTCAGTCCTCAGTAAACATGTAAAATTGTAGTTCACTAACAAGGGGATTATGACTTTATTCTAGACAAACAGAATTTTAACTGTTTGCAACCGACTTTCAATAATGATATGGACAGGCATAAGTTGACTTTGTCATGTATCAATACTTAGCAAAGTTGCAAGTTCACTGCATTCAAGAACAAGAACATAAAATTTAAATTGCGTTAAAAATTAAATTGGTAGAAGGTACCCCAAATCCTAAAGTTTTACCTGTAGTGGAACGAGACTGAGCTTCCTCTTAAAATCTGCTGAACTAACTTACTGTAGCTATTTCACCTACTGCAATATCAATTAACACCCAAAAATCAAAAAAGAACGCCAAACAATAGAGAGAGAGAAAATTACTCAACAGTATACGGAGTAGAATATAAAATCATCAAGTAATACATGCTTATACTAAACTTCAACAAGGAGCTGCTAGGTAAGTGCAAGAACAACAATATACCTCAACGCAGATCTTTTCGTTTCCCTTTCATTTCTGAAACTTTTTTCAAATCATTTCAGAATAAAATCCTAAAATAACTAAAATCCCTACAATTACAAATTCAATTTTTTTTACAGAAAACCGAAAAAGCATAAGATTTTAACCGATGAAAACAAATAAATCACTCACCAGACCATGTCACACACAACACCAAATATGGAAATAAAGAACATAAACAACCAGATCGAACCCATATACTGCAGAGTCCATAGGTCGAATAATGAAGCATACACGCAGTAGAACATTGAGCCTCTTTTATAAATCCACCACCGAGCCATAATGTTCAAACCACACCACATCAACTCGACTTCTTTCCTGCCATTCAAATAGAAAAAACCTTATATAGAAATACAGCCATAAGAAATGACAAGAAATAGCAGAAATAGAGATACTCAACACCTAAGATTTCACAATATTACTTGTCCTGCTTCTATGCTTATAACTCTGAGAAGATTTATGCAGCACTTCACTCTCAGCATGTCGGGGACAGTAGGCTAATGACCAAGCATATCATCTTATAAGGTAAGGTCTTTACTTATATTTAATTCTGAAAAAAAAATTATAAATCGGAAATATTTATTGGAAAAAAAAAATAAAGGTACCTGGATTTAGTTTGATTAGTCTTTTTTCTATTAGATATAATAAATTCAAGTTGCATATCACGCGATATTCTTATCAGTAAATTTTGCACAGATTCAGAAAGTTCCTATGTGAGCATAATGAAGTTTATGACTCGGCATAAAATTATCAGTAAGAATTTAATTATAAGACATAAAGTTATGATAAATGTTTAACGCTTACAATATATGAATAAAGATGACTACTGCTGTTAGATAGTACATGATTGGAGAAGAACGAAATAATCAAAATTGAGGACAAAATTGGTCAGCTAGATAAATAAATGTAACAACATTTGATTCTCACCTGACCTACACAATAATATCTAATGTCAATTAAAAATATATAGCCTTTCAGTTCTTACGCATGATATATAAGCTATGTTCATAGTCAAGAATTTATGCCAAAACTCACCACTATGTTGACATCATTGAATACTGAAATCATTTCTGCATGGAGAAGGGAAACAAATGATAAACTCTGTCACACTGAATGATCATAATAGCGTTGCAGCTTTTCAAACATAGTATTTTGATATATGAATTCAAGATTTTATATCTTGTTGCACTCCAGCGCACAACACAATCCAGCACTCGGTGGTGCAAACTATAATGTAAGCAAAAAGAATAGAAATTGAAGACCACTTTACGATCTAAAGAGGCTCAACGTCAAGGTCACAGCTTGCTGCACACTCTCAAAGGCAACATGATAGCTCAAATTTTAGAATACCTGCATCACAGAATAAGGTTAGTAATTATTGCTATAAGGAAGATACATATGTGAAATGGAGAATCATCATATAAAAAACAAAAATATACCAGGTTAGGAGAAATAATATTATAAAAAAATGTTAATTAGTTATTATTGTCACTGATAACAAATTAAGTATTATCAACTTAGTTTTCAATCAGATATTAAGATATTGTAAATCACTAAGACAAACTATTAAGCCTAAATTATGCATGTTTGCTTGAGCAGTGTTATTCTTAGCTTTTAAGCTATAGGATTGTATGCATCATATATGATGTATCCTGCTTTATAAATGTATAGCATATTCTTTCTTCCCTAATCAGTGCAAGATTCTTCGTCACTGAAGCCTAGCTGTACCAGATGCTGAACAGATCTCGGACTCAAATACTTTATTATTTGACTCCGGTTCGTTCTTTTGTCCCGACTTTTGAATTCCTTTCCTTGGGAGATACCACTTTCCATGAAACACTCTTTAATTAATTCAATTGAATGTAAAATTTGCATAAATTACTCATCTCCGCAGCTATATCTTCTAAATCCCAAAAATATGAATTAAATAAGACACGTTTATCAAAATTCTCTTCGCAACCTGAAACAAAGCAATTCATGCAAAGATGAACATTCCAAAATCAATTTTCAATAATAAACAACAAACGATCAAAAGTATTATAGTTACACGTACTGAGTAGCAGCAACACAAAATTGCAAGCATTGCGATTTTTTCAACCTTAAAACTCATAAGTGAATTCGTGTTGTCAGTCCATCATAATTTCAAAATTCCTATTGCAATGTAATTTATGTAGAGGCTACTTTACAAGCACAGGAACAATAGAATAAATAAATATTATAAAAAACATATCTATCTAATAACTACCAAACCTTATATAGTGTATGAATAAACTCATCAATTGTGATAAAACTATTTTAAAACAAACAGAATCTATTCCAACACTCTTCTATACAATATGCAAATCTTATACAATGAATCTCACCGAAAATACTCAACAACAAGGATAAAGCAAAAATAATCAAGAATCATCCAAACATTACTAAAAATAAGATTTTAACCAATTTAGTAATAGTATTCATCATCCAGAACACCTATGAGCATAACAATCACTCAATTACAATAACAAAATATAAACTACATATATTCAACTACGACAACTATAGAAAGACATAATAGGCGAATTTGTTATAATTGTAAGTTAACAATAACTATATATAGTACTCTGATCAATGCGAAATTCAACACGTCCAGTTTTAACTGAACAAATCATAGAATTAAAACTAAAAAATTAACAACAACACATTTAAATATAAAAATAAAAATATTAAGAATTATGTGAGAAAAAAATTGAATCTAAGAATTGAATTACGAGGTTCGTGTGATGAGAGAAGTGATGCAGTCCGGAGGCGATAGTGCAGTACGAGATAGTTTCTACGTTGAGAACACTGATAGTCGCATCACGCCAATGCACCGCCCCATGAACAGGACCCTCAACTGCGAAGTAAGCTTTCCTTCAGAACGTCGTCACATTTTCACATTTTCTCATCTCTTTCTCTCTCTCTGAACAAGAAGAAGTGTCAAATTTGTTGAAAAAAACGAAAAAAGAACTAATTAATTCGTCTGAGATTGAAAATTAAGCAACAATAATTCATAAGATTAAAGCTGATAAATGGTAATTAAAACAATTGACAGAATAACAAGTTAAACCCTACAATTAAAAATCGAATGAATACTTCGCTGGAATTCACAACTTTTCGAAAAACAAATTGCTGAAGAACTAGAAATGACTAATATCTTTTCCTATTTGTAATGCAATTTCTTTTGTGGAATTGCAGGTGAAGAAGAACGAAAAAACAGAATGTTGAGTTTAATTGAAATCTCACCAAAAAACAAATCAATTAATTGAATACCTAATGATCATTAAACCTAGATCTACTCAATAAAATCTTCCAGTGAAATCGATATGAGGGTCGAAGGATGTCTCCGAAATCACATCCGGCAAGCCACCTTATTTGTTGGAAAGCAACACTACAAAACCATAGACGACGCGAGAGAAATCCCACCGCCACCACCATCCAATCCAAAACCACAGTACCGCCTCAAATACGCCTTTTTTTCAGCGCCCATGGGTGCAATGGGGCAGCACATCACCAATCTAACCCACCAATCCGCTCAGTCAGGAACACCAATCCTTAAAACCTTTGTGACCATTGTTGCATGCGGGAACGCGTGTGCGACAAAGCTCTCTCGCTCAGCCACAACTGAGCGTCCGACCAACAACTAGACGACGATGAAGCGAAAAATAAGGGAAACCCGCGTTTGGAAACCCATGAGAAAAATGAGGTGAAAGTAAGATGAAAGAGGGAGAGAGGTCGAAGAGCATGTTTGTGGAATGATGTACAGCACCACATGAGAAACACGCGTGATGTAAAATGGCGGGCCACGTGTAGAGTTATACTTTTCGGGGCAAGGCAAGTTTCGCCATCACACTGTTCATATGACAGACCACTAAGGGGCTTGTTTTCTTTGTTGGATAAGAGCTTTATATTGGACATGTCTTTAAAAAATAATTACGAAATTTTTTACATGAAACTTGGTAACAAATTTGATTCATTTTGCTAATTGTCCCTCATAAATTAGACACACACCTACATGTTGGTACTCAACCACACCCCCTTCTTTAATAGTTACATGTCATGCATTCTTTTTTTGCATGCCTGTATGTGTCTTGTATTCAGTTGTGATGTATTGAGTCTGTATTGTATGAGGTATAACATATAAGCTGTGTTAAGAATACGTGGATCGGATAAAGTATGAAAACTCCTTAATAATATGCTCTTCATTTAGTGCTTGCATAATGTGCTGGAAACACCAATTTTTTTTTTTTTTTTTTTTTTTTTGTTTTATGGGAGCTAACACATCTACTGTTAAATGCTATGCAGCTGCTCAAGGACTGCGAGGCCTAAGTTTTAACAGCATAGATGAGATTGTGTGTTGCAGACTTGTTGCTGTACAGAAATCTGATACTTTGGAATGATTAAAGCAAGTGTCTGATATATTGAAGAGGAGAAAGTTGGAGAAAGGGCTGAGGATATTTTTGTTTAATGTATAGTAATATTCCTTTTTTTATTTAAATTTGGTTTGGTTAGTTGTGGTTAATTTACGCTCTCTTTTCAGGAGTACAAACTTAATTACAATGTGATAATGATAAGGTTGATTTATTTTGGTTTACCTAAATTTTATTTTGCATATTTATTTTATTTTCGTTAATATTTAATTATATTTGTTTACTATTACATTACCAAAAAAATAGGTTGAATATCACGTTAAAAAAAAGTAAAAAAGCACATTTAGGACGCAAATGCGGATGCTAATTCAATTTCCCATGCATTTTTTAGAATTTGAATTTAGCGGACCAGATTTTCGGTCGCTAATTGTGCTTTTTTTAGGTAAAGGCAATTAGACGACTTCGTCGTAATTCCTACACCACTCCAAAATAATGTTTGGAGGTTTCTTCGAGAAAAATTTGGTCGCTAATTTTTTTTTTGCGCTAAAAAAAGGACCGATGTTGCGATGAAAAATCGGTCCGTAATTGTTTTAGCGACGTAAATCGGTTCGCAAATGTCGGTCAGCCCGCGCCTCTTTTTCTTGTTGTGTTGGTGTCCTGTCAAGAGCACAGGTAGAATTCATGTTCGTTTTCTTCCTATTCTGGAGCGATCTTTCTGTTTTATACTCTATGCTGGGGCGGATTCGAATATGCTTTGCCTCTACTCGGGCCCGGGCTTCAGGGACGACTGGGTCCGATCCCTTCTATCCGGGGTCAGTACATTTAGGGCTCGGTTTAGTGCTAGAATTGATTTTGCTTTTGCATATTTGAGCTATACCTGGATTGTTGTGTTTCTACTCGAAATGAAGAGGAAAGTCGCCACCGCTCTTTGTTTTGGAAGCAGCGAATCATTTAAGCTTCGCATAATGCATAATAAGGCGAAGATCCATGTTCTGGTAGTGCACCAAGTTTTATTAGGGGAAAGGTTAAGGTTGAAGTAATGGCACGGCATCCCCCCTTCTACGACCTCTATCTCAGTTATTGCGAGTTTCCTTGTCTGAAGACAACAACAAACGTTTTCCTTTTAAACCAAGCATGCAATATTTACTAGGCGGGTTATTTAAGCAAAATAGATGCAAAATTAGTGTCTAGTTTTTGTGCTGTGTTTGTTAATTCCTATTTCCAGGAGTAATCGTGATGTCCATAGTTATCTTATTAGCTGAAACATAAATGTGCAAGTCTTGTTAAAGAATATTCATGGTTGTGAGACAAGCATGCAAGGACTCTACAAGAATTTAGAGTTATCTTAATGTTGCTTTTATTGAATTCTGATCGTTTGTTAATAAATATTACTCGCAAATTCATACGAAGTCAAATTTTAACAAGCTGCAAAAGGGTTTAGATTGAGACGTGGCCTCAAACTCTGACACGTATGTCGAAGATAAGAACAGCTGCTCGATTAGGAACCCTTGTCGAACCTTAGAACCCTAGAAAATCTCTTAGATCTATTGCGAAAGACCCTTTGAAGTTGCTTTATGTGTTTGAATTGTGTTTTAAAGTGTTCGAGAGTGTTTTTGAGAGAGTGTGAGAGAGAATYAGACGAGTGAGAGAGAGAGAGAGAGAGAGAGAGAGAGAGAGAGAGAGAGAGAGAGAGAAGGCTCGTCCAAAAGTTGTGAAATTAATAAAAGAGTTCCCTATTTATAGGAAAGGGTCAAAATTGGCCAAAATAGGAAGTTTTGCTTGGGTCAAAATACGGTACTTGCGCCCAGTATCGACCTCGATTTTGGCCGATTTTGCTTGCCTCGAATAGCGTGATTGCGATTGTATAATATCGTAATACAATCGTACGTGATTTTATACCATTATTATTCGATATTATTGCGATTGTGTCGGATATTATTGCGATATTTGAGATTGTTTTATAGTAATATCGTAATAATATCGTAATATAATCGTATAAAATATATATGCGATTTTATACGATCATAGTTTATATTATTGCGATTATGGCTGATATCATCACGATGCTCGGGATTTTCGTCTTCCTAGAGATGCGTGTCTCGAGGTGAAAATTCCCGAAATGGCCCGCTACTAGTGGAAAAAATGCTATTTGTAACGGGCAAAAATAGGCTATTTGTAACTGACATGTCTGTTACAATTGCAAGCGTTACAAATAACTACTTATTTGTAACGGGCATAAGTGTTGCCCGTTACAAATACTTTGTTATTTGTAACAGGAAAAACAAATGTTTGTTACAAATAAGAGAGTATTTGTAACGACCAGAATTAAATGTCTGTTACAAATAACTTTGTATTTGTAACAAACATATAATTCTGCCCGTTACAAATACTCTCTTATTTGTAACAAACATGTTGTTGCCCGTTACAAAAACTAGTATTTTTTTTAAAACAATTATCATACCGTGTCACTAACCTGCTAATGTACAACCTCTTGTTAATACATGTATCACCTGAGCACCTCCAATACAAATAAGCCATATACATGCAATCAAATCTGCAAAAATTACGTCATAATCTCACTAAAACTAACTGAACTACTTAGACTTGAATCCCTGTGACATGCTTGTCGCGTACCTATCAAAAATACCTATTAAAGCTAACCTGCAGCCAGTGGTAACAGGATCGTATCCACGAGGAAACAACAACTACTGATTAATTGAATATAAGCATCTAAACTAGCAAGAGGAACGTTGATTTGTGATTAAGACTACCTAAAACTAATGACTACGATTAACAGAAGAGATTAACTATATGATAAAAGAATCCAGTGTTAAGAATACTACTGGTGCTACAGGCTATACTTCGACTAAACCAACTTTTCACCTTTAGTCCGTAGATAGTGTTTGAAGATTATTGAACTTTTCTCTTCCATCTGTTCTTTTTTCTTTTCTTACTGTGTTCTCTTAGCTTTCACCTGTGGCAAAACCAATGTAAATTGAATGACACCCTTTTCGCTAACGCAACTCTTTCAAATAGTTCAACAGATAGTACCTTCCTTAACTGCTTGCCCAATTTGGCTCTTCTTACTTAAGCACAACTAAAAAAAGCGAAAACCAATACGCTATCGTCCAAAAGCCTCAGAGTTCGCTTCTTCACAGACCTCCAGAAGAATCATCGCGCACATATACCACACCTCCAATGCTCCCCAGCCAAACTGATTTTCGATACAAATCTTAACTAGAGAATTAGCGCTATCGATTGACATACGGGTAAATCATTCGAATATGAATGGGATACGCTCGTAATAACTTGATACACAGGGCTTATAGATGTTCGTTTATAACAACTGAGCCGACACTCCGCTCAGACAATGAACCTCTATTTCCTCAACTCTATTAGCCACGTACTGACCCCTAATATACTGTCTTAAAGAATCATACAAGTTAGACACGCCACAGTGCTACCGAAAAAGTGTACTCACACCATAATCTAGACCCGCAGCATAATAAGGAAATTATGTGCCTCAAAGCAGTCAGTAAATTTAACATTCCAAATGGACCTGCCATATGACGGAATTCTCCTCGTTCGCAAAAGAATTACAATCAGGTCGTTAAACCGATTGATCCAACGCCTATCCCAGATTAATGAATATAGAAACAAGCACTCCAATCAGCTTGCACCATGTCAGAGTCATTGGATCAGCGAGAATCAATTTTTTCATCATTAGCCAGGTAATCGCATGTTTCGATTTTCAATCATATAGTTCATTATTCATTTCACATATAAGATGAAGGTACACTAAATTTATTCTTCACATTGCGGGCGTGATCTTCAATACAAACTCTGGGCAATTACTCATTATTCTTCGCCTGCAAGTCTTAAAAGCCCCCCACAGTCTTCGCTGAGAACTCTCCTACACTAGCAACTATCCTAAGAAAAGCAAGAAATCTACTGAAGCGAAAAAATCTACACTAAAAGCCATATATCCCACGCTGCTATCATTAGCCACCATAGATGCGCCCTTCCCCCCCAAGCAGCTCCCAGACCAATTTCCTCAGATGCACTCCCAGGAATAGCCCGACAGCACATTCAGAACCACATCCATCGTCAATCAGTCAGACCGATTAACACCGCCGTACTGTCGACAGGCTACCACCATCCGCAAAAACTCCACCAGCTCATAAACACCGTCTCGCCCCCTAGTTTGCTGCTTCCAATGTCCTTTCTCACCCCCTCGGCAATATAGATGCTAACCCTATCTCCCAGTGGTGATGAACCTAGCAGTGAGTTACGCACTTGTCCCTCTCGGGCATGCTCAGTAGCATGATATCAATCAGCAGTGCATTGCACGTGCACAGACCCGCTGCCCTATGACCTATCCGTCATCAATCATTCGTCAGGTCTGCGTGTGCATAGCAGAACGCCGACCTAGAATCTCATGAAGTCAGTCTTGAATCTATGCTAGGAGGATAGTTGATTGTGTAGTATACCTTGCATAGTGCGTATACTACAGTATGCTCAGATTTCTGTGCTCCTGCAATCCTCACAATGATGAGGCATTCCAAACCTCTGCGCACTTAGAACTGCCTTAGCCATTTGAATCACACCATTCTCTACTTATTTAGGTGTCTTAGGAGGGAGGATAAGTTACCTAGTTGACTCTTGGAGTGGAGGACCCCATCGATACAAATGACTCGAGGAGCTCGATAGACGTGTAGGCCGAAGAGTAACAAGAGTGCGACCATCTATCGTCCTAGCCAACCCACTTGTCC
>SNQN01000756.1:73841-97647 GCA_008642245.1 Bassia scoparia
CCAAGTTTTCCCCCCGAACAATCCATCGAAGGGATGTCCGAAGGTAGTAGGAGTCTATCAGAGAAGACTCCTTACACCTTTAGTACTCGGAATCATCGAATTCCGGTACTTGCCTCGCGAACAATGTCGACAAGCCCCAAAAGACTATCTCAGCATGAGTCTTGGGAACCGGCGAGCTCGCAAACCAGTACATGTGGCGAACAGCATGATGCCCAATGTTAATTTTATAGGTGGCCATGTCRGGACACAGATAACCACCCAGAATATTCAGCTCTCRCTGGGTCATGTTGTTCGCCTCATAGCGACCAAAAACGGTTCCCGCCATGAACCGTTGCCATATACGAACTACCGGTTGATTTATAAAACCGGCATGCRATTTCTGGTAGTTCGTACACGGCAAGCCAGTTAAAGCGACCCATAGATAATCGGCCACGGCGGGAATAGGGGGTTCCATGTGTTAGTAATGGGTCACACCCAACACTTGGCAGAAGGCACCCAGCGATGCGCTAAACTCCCTGTTGAACAACCTATATCGGACGGTACGAATGACGTCCTCCTCACTAGGTTGAACGTAAGATAGAGATGACAAAAATTCCAGTGCAATTTTAGGGAATGTATCCTCATGCATATTATACAAAACAGACATCCCTAAACTATCACATAATCGTTGTAAATCATCCTCTAAACCGAGGGTTCTCATAAAATTRTGATCAATAAAACGAGTTGCTCTGAACCCTCGGTCTTTGAGGTTACGGAATTTTACCTTTTGCAAACCATCACGAAAGACGATGTCTGGATAATCCGGGTCCGGCGTGGTATCCCCGTCATGCTACAAGTGCAAAGGCAAACCCCCTTCGCCGTCGGCTCCCTTTCCGACTCTCTTCTTCTTCTTCTAGATGCCATTATATGGATTTGTTTGATGAGTGAGAAAAAATAGGGGTTTAAAAATTTGTGAGAGAAAGAAAGATTAAGAGAGATGTAAAAGATGGAGGATGAAAAGAGAAGAAGAATGGTGAAAGAATTATGAATTTTGGATGAGAGATGATGGAGTTATGAGGTTTTGAAGTTTAGTGTTAATGGAGGTTATGGAGGATGAAGATGAATAAGGTGATGAAGAGATGAAATAAGGTGAGATTTTAATGGTATAATGGCAAAAGAAATCAGCAAATAGAAGATAAGAGAGCCGTTGGTATTGGATTTAGGATAGGGTAATCTGCGAGAACCAATCAGAAGCTAGATTCACTGACGATTATTCAGACCCAAACCGATCGGTTTGACATGAACCGATCGGTTTGGCCTCCAAATCGTAATTCACTCCCTCTCGAAATCGATCGACTAATCCAATCCGATCACCCAAATTATCTGGTTATGACTTGAATCCGAGTCGGTTTAGCCTTCGGCCTCCTATATTATCCAAACTAGTCTCGAGCGTATCGATCTCAACTTGAACCTACCAACCTCAAACCGATCTGGTTTACCGAAACAGACGGTTCTTGTGCCGCGATGACATAAATAAATTCCCAAGCTCTCGCAATGATTCGATCGCCCCAAATCAAGCCGAGTGCCTACCATGCCAAACCGACGCGTTGTAACTAAGCAATCGTTGGCCTGTCGTCCAATAGATTCCATTGCTCATCGCAGTCGATCGACTTAAACCAATCCTACCAACCCAAACCACGTTTGAGTTCTAGTAAGATGTTGCTCAGATTTCCAACCGATCGACCAGGCAAACCGACAGTGTTTCTTAAACCATCGTTTGCCCAAACCGATCGTTTGACCTATGAGTGAGTTTGATAGCAGTCCGCATCGATCAGGTATAGAATCAAACGATCGACCCAAACCGATCATTTGACCCAAACCGATCGATTTGACCCAAACCGATCTTGGCCTCTGAATCTCAATTTCTCTGTCACGCAATGAGAAGGAAATAGCTACACGAAGCTGATCAGGCTCAACAGCCAGCAGTCTTAAATAGTACGCATGGAATAATATTGGAGGAAATTGAGAGATATGCAAATTGGATCCTCGCGCATTCCCTCCAAACTGATTGCGCATCGATCATATTCAACACGCAGGGCTTAAGCTAAATTGCTGCCGCTAGAGTAGGCATGCCTGACCCTTTCGGAAATCTCATTTCCACTAGCTGAGAGTCAGTCAGAGAGAGCGTTCTTGGTTGTGGCCGCCATCTGCATTTCAAGGTTCAAGATCAGAATGACTACTTCGTGTTGCGACGTAACTGTGACTCTTCCTACCTCCTCTAAATAGTCCTGCGTTAAAGGATCGAAAACTGATAGAGATGGAAGAATTTGAAAAAATCCACCGCCCACGGAAATTCTTCCGCCTATAGTAAGTTGGCTCCACCTTCGAGATCGTTGGAAATCAATATCCGGCAATGTCGGTAGAACCACTGCGCATAAACAGAAGCAATGCAGCGATCGTTAAGTACTGTCTGAAGAACAATGAATTGTTCTTCAAGACAATCACAAAGAAATAGTCTATACTCAACAATTAATCAATAATAAGCCATTTCCCCGGCTAGGCACCAAAATTTGACAGCTTGTCGCGACCTATCAAAAATACATATTAAAGCTAACCTGCAGCCAGTGGTAACAGATCGTATCACGAGAAACAACAACTACAGATAATGAATATAAGCATCTAAACTAGCAAAGAGAGAACGTTGATTGTGATTAAGACTACCTAAACTAATGACTACGATTACAGAAGAGATAACTATATGATAAAAGAATCCAGAGCTATGTTCACTATACAGTAATTGACAACAAAATTGCATCAACAATTTATAACATGGCATAATCAAACAGGATTAAATCTCTTTTGAATCAATTAAACCATAGAACTACTCCTAACCGTATCTTCGACCTAGGAAAGTCTCGTTCTACTTGATGTTGATCTTGTTCTAAGTCTCAATCGCTAGAGCTAAGAGACTTGTGACTAATCAGATTAAGCAATTAAGTCGGGCCCTACGAAATTGATTAACATGAATAAACAATCTAATAGGAATTTGATTAAAAGCCAAGCCATGAATTGTATCAACCAATTATTAAACAATCATACTACTATAGATCCCCAATCGCTCTAGAAATAAGACTACCGCTCATAGTTGAATTAAACATGGTGATTGTTATGAAACATAATTAAAGCAAAGAGCAATTCAAAACAATAATAAAAACCCTAAAACAATTCTAAGCAATAATCAAAAGCATAAACAATTGAAAGCCATAAGAAAACGAATTAAAGGAAAAATTAATTACCAAAAGAAGATTGCCATTGATGATTGAATGATTGATTTCTATTGAAAAGCCAAAAACTAGGGTTTCACAATACGTAATTGAGTTCTCAGTATTCTGATAAAAACTAGAATAGAATAAAGATATCTTTACAAATTAGGATTTCTCCCCTTAAATACTCTTGCTAATTTCTAAATTATAATCCAAGTGCTTAATTACAAGATGCCATCCTCATTAAATCACAAGTTAACCGAATCAGGAATCCAAAATCGGAACTCAAACCGATCGTTTGATTTAACCATCGGTTTGGATTCAAACCGATCGGTTTTGGGCTTCGGATCTCCATGTCAGCCCAATTCCGCTCGATCCAAGGCTCGTGCTACATCGTAAAGCTCCGTAGAGTGTCCCAATCAGCCCAAAATCGATCCAAAAGCATTGAAAAGATCCTGAAACTAATCAAAACACTAAACACACAATTAGTAGCAACAAGGCCTTTAGGAGGCCAAAATCATGTATATGACATGAGAACGAGGGGGAAAATCATACAATTGGGCAATTTTTGCGATTATATGGGTTTTCCGCGCGTAACTTATATAATTTTTACGTATTACATGGTTTTAAAGTTTGGTCATGTCAAAACACTCACTTAAGCTACCTAGGATTGATTCACTCGTTTTGACACAACAAGGGCATTTTAGGACGTGAAATGTCATTTCGGGTCGTTAATGGGTTTTAGAGCCTAACTTCTACAACATCTACCTATTACATGGTTTTAAAGCTCATCATGTCCTAAAACATTTGTTTAAGTTTCCTAGAGCTTCTATGCACTCGTTAGACTCGCTTAGTCATTAGGGCGCAAAATGGCAGTTTTGGCCATTTTTGGGATTATATGGGTTTCGCGCCTCACTTAAATAATTTTACCTATTACATGGTTTTAAAGCTCGTCATGTTCTAAAACACTCACTTAAGCACCTAGGGATGATTGCACTCGTTTAGACACAACAAGGTCATTTAGGAACGTGAAATTGGTCATGTGCTTTAAATGTTTTAGAGCCTAACTTCTACAACATCTACCTATTACATGGTTTTAAAGCTCGATCATGTTCGAAAACATTTGTTGTACAAGTAGATGTTGTACAGGAAACCACTTTGCTGAACACATTATTAGTGTAAAATAAATGTTCAATTTTCGGAATCAAGTTTTAAGATATAATCAAAACTAAAACTACGCCTCATTTCTATCAACACAACTATGTATATTAATCTAAATCATAAAAGTTTTATTTGTATTATAAACATAATTGTCGTTGTTCATTTTCTTAAAAAATTAAAAAATCACATTCACATGTGCTAAAATACAATAAAACACAGTTAACTATTTGCAAATTAATCCAAGACAAGTGTTCTTACTTCAAACTGACCACGAGCAACGGATACAAGCTCCCGTGAAGTCGAGCGATGAACAGCAGCCAACAATTGCGACCAACGATCAAGAGCTTTTGTGACGACGCAAGCACGGGTCTCAACAACCATAAACTAAGTTTAATGATTAAATTAAGCTACAAAATTAAGCAAGAATTATAATGTAAACAACTATAAAAATCTCAATTAAAAAATCCAAACACTGTCATACTATAATACTATATACTTTAATTACTCGATACTCATTACATTCTAGTTTCTTGGTCAATTAAGATGTATGGCCCTGTGTAAAACTTGGCCTCTTGTGTTTAGTACTTCTTTCAAACTATTTCAACTTTACCTTATGCATTTTAAAATACTTAAAGAGTCTAGTAAACACGAATTTCCCCCTAAGACTGGCACACAATTGAAATACTCAACTGCAATAAACCAATCATGCAAATTGGAAACCTCTGACATGCTGTAAAAAAGAAGCAAAAACATAATTTATCTAAGTACACCAAAATTATACTCCAAATTATTACTCATGTAAGGTGTGTACAAGTGTTTAAGGAGTTTTATCAAACAAAAGCAAAACACTTTGGAAACGGATGTGTAACATACGCTTCTGCATAAGCATGTGTTATATGGCTGTTTTTTTATTTATTTTTTATTTTTTAAATAAGTTGTATATTAAAAGGCCCCTCCTTTTTCCAGCAAGGTACACAAATATGGCAAGAGCACAACAGGAGAAAGCTGGGATATTGTGGTGGATGAGGGAACATACTATGAGTAAGACATCTTTTTATTGACTTATAATCCTTACTTGAAAGTTCCACTTTAAACTAAGTACTTGCTTTATCCACCGTATATTTATATTGTACTAACATAATTTTATAATTAAGGGTATTACTTGAATATTATAAATTTATAATGATAAAAAAGAGTAAATAATAGTTAAGGAATTCCTATTGGTTTCCCATCATTAATTGTATGTTTGGCAACCTATTAGTATATATGTGCAAAGGTTAAACAATGGAATTGATTAAAGTATGGCTGAGAAGTTAATAAGTTTCGTGAGTGGAAATTTTTAATGTTACGTGTTTAGGTTCGTGCGAGGAAAGTTATAGATTTTTTATTTTTTTATTTTTTTATTTTTGTTAAAAGGAAAAATCAATAAGGGACCGTATCCTGATCAGCCTCAGGAAAGTCCTCTAACAAAACTGTCTCAATTACATTCATACCAAACAAATTAGCTAGAAAGTGAGCTATGTTATTACAATCTCTCTTAGCATAGAAGAATGAACACATTGACAAGGAGCAAGCTATCATATCTCCAACACTATATTGAATGCTTAAACCCCATAAAGCACCCTTCCCATTTTCCATGGCCACTACACAATTAAGCTTTAATTTCACAAACTAGAATATGGTGGCTTTTAAAAAAAACAGCCATATAACACATGCTTATGCAGAAGCTTAAGGGAAATCTTGCCTAATTATAAAAACTACAATTATAAAAAGTAAGAACAAATCTAATTATAATAGCAAATTAGAAATCTTACCTAAACCCTAAAGAATCAAATTGCAGCAGGGCGGCGGCAGCAAGACGCGGCTGAAGAGGAGGGCAACCACTCAAATGGATGGCAGCAGGGCGGCGATAGTAAGATGCCTGAACCGGCGGTAGCACGGTGGTAATGGTGGGCCTTGGTGGTAGCAGCAGCCTAACGACAACACAAAGCGACGATGACAGTGAGAGCGGCAATGGTGGGCCTTGGTGGCAGTAGCACCGACGACAGCGAGACGAATGAAAGGGCGGCGCCGGCGAGTGGAATTGGCAACAACAGAAGAGTAGAATTGGCAACAACAGAAGAGTAGAATTGGCAGCAGGAATAGCACTCGTATTTTGTGTTATGTTGAATTGGGAATACTCGTGAAGTCGTGATATTGTTTTGTTGATTAAGTATTTTGTTCTTTTTTTTTTACGGTACTCATTTTTTTCCTTTAAAAGGGTAATTGTAACAGACAAATCTACCGACCGTTACAAATAAGCCTTATTTGTAAYAAACATTCAAATTGCCTGTTACAAATAACTTTTGTGCGTCTCTCCCACACATTATTTGTAACAAAATTTTAGATATGTCCGTTACAAATAATTTTTTTGTAACGGATAATTAGTGTGCCCGTTACAAATAGGGCATTAAAAATAGCAATTTTTCCACTAGTTATATATGCTCGGTTTTGCGTTTTTTGCTTAAGAAATTCATAAATATTAAACCATAAATCGGAAAATTATGGAAAATAATATGTAAAAATTCCTTGTCAAAAATAGGGTGTTCTGCTAAAACTTAGTGAATTTTGGAATTGTGTTCATAATTTAATTAATTATCTGCAACATTAATTAAATTGTTGAAATTCCGAAAATTGCCAAAATGCTTAGAAAAATTAAGAAAATTCCAAAAAATTCTAACAAAATGTTTAAAATAAGTTAAAATTATTTGAAAATTAAAACATATTTTTTGAGGTGCTAAATACCTGGAAGAGGTGTCCGGTGTAAGGGATCTGGCTTTTTAGGGCCTGTCAGGGTCCTAGCTCTCTCGATTTGACTTGTGTTGCGAGGGGTGTCTTATCATCGGTCGTTTTGGGCTAGGGACGAATGTTGATCTATAAAGCCTCACTTTGGCTTAGTTTGCAGAGAGTAAAATCTCGTAAAACAAAAGACAAAGTACCCGATACCAGCAAAACAATCGCGTTAGTTTTACCTGCACCTTCGGTTGCATGTTACTTGCTTGCTTGTCTCTCTTGCTAACACTTTTGCTTACGTTTCAGCCTATGGTTCTTATTCCACCGGGGCTCCGTCCTTGTGATTTTCAACCTATGGTTCTGATTCCACTTGTGATTTTCTGCAAACAGGTTGTCCGCCTGGATACTTCCATTAGGACTTCCTCGGGTACTATTATCTCAATGTCCACCCCGATGCCTCCGTTAGGACTACATGGGGAATTACTGCGGTGTCCATATCGATGCCTCCGTTTGGACCTGGTGCTTTCTTAGACTTTTTATCCCATCTCGGCTAGTCGTCCAAGAAGATTAACATACTTGTAACGCAGCATATAGCGACAATCGCGTATAGCGAATGTCTTTTTGCTGGTGCGTGCTCGATCTACTGTATCCCATATCGGCTAGTCATCCGGGAGAGCTAAACTTGAGGTAACGTCGCGTATAGCCACGATCGTGTATAGTGAATGTCTTTTTGCTAGTGCATGCTTGATCCGCTATATCCCATCTCGGCTAGTCGTTCGGGAGAACTAAACTTGAGGTAACGTCGCGTAAGCGAATGTCTTTTTGCTAGTGCATGCTTGATCTGCTGTATCCCATCTCGCCTAGTCGTCTGGGAGGACTAAATTGGAGGTAATGTCGCGTATAGTCACGATTGCGTATAGCAATGTCTTTTCGAAAATGCGTGCATTGCATATACACAATCGAACTAACGCTTGGCCCTTGCGAGGATGATACGACTTCGATTGGGGATTGTGTGCTTTGACTTTGATCTGCTTTCAACCTTCACTTGATCGTGGCTATTTCTTCGTTGTGACTTTGTATTTGCTTTCGGCTTGTCGTAGCTTCGTAGGTGCATTTTTGTTGCGATTTGATAACTTTCGGGCCCATTTGCTTGCTTAGTTGGGGATTATGGTGTATGAGCGAATGTATACACATTCTTGAAATCCTTGTTGTTTATAGAATTTGTGAGTGGAATTATGCATTCCGTTAGCCATGTACGTTYACTGGGGAGAAGAAGTGCTCTTTCTCATCCCTTAGTTACTTGCCCATCGTCCCGATTGCTTGAAAATTGTGCATTTTGGTCATTGTGCTTGAACCTAGCTGAGGTGAGTTTTGCTGCCTTTTACTTGTATGTTTCCATTAAATGCTTTATGATTTTAACCACACTTTACTGCAGGTGGAGTGGCTCCCATGGTGGCAAGTGTGGAATGCGAGACCGAGGAGGATCGCTGTAGCAACTGAGCTTGCCAAGAGGCGGTATCTTTTCTGGGGACCTCAAGGGCCTGTCTGGTACCTTAGGGAATGTGTAATGAGGCAGCATAGCCTTTCTGTACCTACAGTGCCTCAGGATCCCCCAATCACTATGATGGATGAGCAGTTGTTGGTCACCACGCTATCCTACGACTTGAGTTATGGTGAGGCAATAGAGTACCACCTTCTGCTTGTTGACAAGGGTCAGGACGCCTATGCGTGTTTCATTGAGGAGCGGCTAGCCCCCCGAGTTGAGCTAGTTGTCAAGGTATGAGTCTTACTTATCCACACATTTTCTTTGCATTTGCTTTCCATTAGTTGTGCACTAACTTTGACTTGGCTTGTGCCACCTAATTATGACCTCGGTGAGATCCCCTTTGCTGACTTGAGGATCCGTCCTGACTTGGAAGAGTTCATTGGGCTTTCTCCTCCGGCCGCTAGGCGCGCTCAAAACTCGATGCGCCCTGGAGTGGGACAAGTAGGGAACTCTTCGATTTTGCCTTTTCATGCCAGTACTTACTCATGTGCTGACTTGCCTGTTTAGCAAAATAGATGCCTCGGAAAGGCGTTATGAGGTTGTTGGGAATAATAAATGCATGGAAACAGGCCTACTATCAACTGAGAGACTCGATCAGTGTACCAAATCTCGTGTTTTCAATGTTTTGTAGGTACAGGAACCCGTTTGTGACTTAAAAATCCTTGTGCAGGTTCGTCGCGGCGACGATGAGGATGCTGATGACGACGGCAACATATAGACTAGACCGGTCGCTAACCGGGATGAAGCTTCGACTTCTCGTTCTTAGCCTGGACCCTCGTCTTAGTTTACCATACCGAGAACCTTTGTTGTAGTTCTTTTCCCTGATGCATGGGCTGTTAGACTAGTCTACCTTGCAAGTGCTAGCGTCACTTGGTTTTTCGATGTGTCATGAGCATAAGATGTATATGTCACTTGTAGGGAAAGGGGGTGACCCTAGCTTTGCATTTGCTTAATTTAGGACTTAGCTTATACTTGCTTAGACTTATTTATTGACTTTTGCTTGACACGACTTGACTCGACTCGATTCTAGCTTAGACTCGAGTGCTTGGGTAAATATGACTAGACTCATGTACGACTCTAGACATAGCTCGTTTTTGTAATGCCAAGCTTTTATTACAATTTGCAAAAGCCAACTTGCTAACTATATGCAATGCATGTAATTAAACTTCAAAGACGACGTCGATCGTCTTGCGTTGTTTCGTATGTTGCGTTGCGTTGTTGAGGCGAATGCTGACTTGTCCCCACTTTGAAAATGCAGGGAAGGACCTAGCTTRGAACAAGAACTGCGTGACATCGTGCATGGGAGCAGACAGAAGGAGTCAAATCGGCCATAAACAAAACCAAACTGAGCGTAATAGCGCCCAGGCTGGGCGCATTTACGCCTATAATCGAGCTATTTTTGCTCGAAATTCGATTTTAGGCAAGTTTGTTCAGCTTAATTGCTTATAAATAGGGGTTTATGCACGCCCTAATTCATTCATTACATCCTCCTTAGTGCTTAAAAACCTCTCTTACATTGCTTTAAACTTCATTTAATTCATTACATCAAAGAATTTGCAACAAATCAAATGGAGAGAGACTTTGGTAATGCTTTGAATGATGTTCTTCGAAACTTTGATGCTCGTGAAAGGGAGGACCTTGCAAGGCTGAATTGTGATCTTCTCTTGGCTTTAAGGTATGTAAGTCTCGATACAATCCTTCTTTACGCTGCTATAAGCCTGTGGGACCCACTGATGCATTGCTTTCGTCTTCGGGACAAGGAAATTGTTCCTTTGCCTGARGAACTTGGTGCTATTATTAACTGGCCTGTTGTAAGTCTCCCTCGTATCCCTAATACTACCCATTGCTTTGTTGACGAATATGAGCTATATACTTGAGACTTATTCCAACTATTTCACGACACATAGTGCATGGTTGTGAAATTGATTTGCTTACTTTAGTTTACTATATTGCTAGCGATGCTTCTTGCCCTAAGATTTACCGTAGACGTGCAATTATGATCTGCTTGTTTACACATTTCTTATTTTCCCATGGCAAGCCAAATGTCGATCACGCTAGCATTATTTCTATTGTTGAGCAATGTGAGGCTAGTCGTACTCCTATGCCATTATGCACGGTGGAGTTATTCATGATGCTAGACCGCCTTAAGAAGGATTACGCCTAGTTCGACCTATTTTTGGCCGATCTTACTCCTTCTAGCTGCCCCCATGCACGATGGCACGCAGTTGTTGGACCAAGCTAGGTTCTTCCCTACATTTTCAAAGAGGAATGAGCCGACATTCGCCTAAACAACATGCGCAACAACACAAGACGATCGACGTCGTCTTTGAAGTTTAATTACATGCATTGCATATAGTTAGCAAGTTGGATTTTGCAAATTGTAATCAAAGCTCAGCATTACAAAAACGAGCTATGTCTAGAGTCGTACAAAAGTCTAGTCATATTTACAAGAACAMATGAGTCTAAGCTAGAATCGAGTCGAGTTAAGTTAAGTAAAAGTCAACAAATGAGTCTAGGCAAGTCTAAGCTAAGTCYTAAAATCAATAAATGCAACGCTAGAGTCACCCCCCTTCCCTGTAGGTGACAGGTACATCTACTGCTCGCGACACGTCGGAAAACCAAGTGACGCTAGCACCTGCAAGACAAGACTCATCCAGCAGCTCATCAGGGAAAGGAACTACAGTAGAGGTTCCGGTATGGTAAACTAGGACGAGGGTCCAAACTGAGAACGGGAAGTCGAAGCTCCACCTCGGTTATGGACCTGTCTCATCTCTACATCACCGTCGTCATCAGCATCCTCATCGTCGCCCTGATGAACCTGCACAAGGATTTTCAAGTCAAAAACAGGTTCCTGACCCTACAAAACATTGAAATCATGAGATTTAGTGCACTTACTGAGTCTCTCAGTTGACAGTAGGCATATTTCAAGGCATCAATTATTCCCAGCAGCCTTATAACACCTGCCCAAGGCATCTATTTTGCAAAACAGGCAAGTCAGCACATGAGTGAGTACTGGCATGAAAAAGAAAAATTGAAGTGTTCCCTACCTGACCAGCTCTAGGGGGCATCGAGTTCTGAGCGCACTTAGCAGCCGGAGGAGCAAGCCCAATGAACTCGTCCAGGCCAGGACTGATCCTCAAGTCAGTAAAGGGGATCTCACTGAGGTCATAATCAGGCTGCACAAGCCAAGCCAAAGTTAGTGCACAATTAACGGAAAGTAAATACAAAGAAAAGGCGTAGATAAGGAAGACTCATACCTCAGCAACTAGCTCGACTCGGGGGGCTAGTCGCTCCTCCATGAAGCGCACATAGGCGTCCTAACCCTTGTCACCAAGCAAGAGGTGGTACTCCACCGCCTCGCCATGACTCAAGTCGTTGAACAACGTGGTGACCAACAACTCCTCATCCATCATTGGTGACTAGAGGGTCCTGAGGCACTATTGGCTCAGAAAGGCTATGCTGCCTCACTACACGCTCCACAAGGTACCAGAAAGGCCCTTGAGGTCTCCAGAAAAGACACCGCCTCTTGGCGAGCTCAGTTGCTACAACAAACCTCCTCGGTCTCGCATTCTCCACTCGCCTCCACCGGCGCCACTCCACCTGCAATAAAATGTGGTGAAAATCACAGAGCATTCAATKAAAGCATACGAGTAAAAGATAGCAGAACTCACATCAGCTGGGTTCAGGTGGCGGAGAATCCTCCTTGGTTGCTGAAGCCCACCAGTCCAAGACGGATTGTCTCGGGGCGTCCACCGCATCATCACCGGCCATTTTAACAGGKTGTGCATGAGGGTCCAACCTAGGCACCAAGCCCATGCGTGGAAAGTACTTATAAGTCTAGAATTGCAAGTACAACTAACGGGGTCAGGTACCAGAAGCAAATCAAATGCAAACAAGGCGGAAAAAAGTCAAAAAAATTTACCTCGATCATCCTCTAGCAACCAGCCAATGCAGGGATCGCAACGCCATCTACTTGATGGTAGTTGTAGATACATACATTTAACCCAAGCCCAAAACGGCCGATGATAAGACACCCCTCGTAAATACAAGTCAAATGCAGAGAGCTAAGACCTTGACAAGCCCTAAAAAAGGCAGATCCCTTGCACCAGACCCCTCTTCCATGCATTTAGCACCTCAAAAAATAAGTTGTAATTTTCAAATAATTTTAACTTATTTTTAAACATTTTTCTAGAATTTTTTGAAATTTTTCTGAATTTTTCTAAGCATTTTTGGCAATTTTCGGAATTTTCAGCAATTTAATTAATTTAGCGATAATTAATTAAATTCTGRACACAATTCCAAAATTCACAAAGTTGTAGCACATCACCCTATTTTACACAAGGAATTTTTACATATTTTTTCCGATTTATGGTTTAATATTTAAAAATTTCTTAAGCAAAAACGAAAAATCGAGCATAGCGGACCATCCCGGGAATATTCGCCTCGAGAAACGCATCCCGAGGAAGCCGAAAATCTCGAGTATCATGGTAATATCATCCATAATCGTAATAATAACAACTATGATCGTACAAAGTTGCGTATATATTGTATACGATTATATTAAGATATTATTTCATTACAATCTCGTTATTCTAAGTAAAACAATCTCGAAAATCGCAATAATATCCGATGCAATCACAATAATATCGAATAATAAACGTATAAAATCACGTACGATTATATTACGATATTATACAACTGCAATAACGCTATTCGAGGCAAGCAAAATCGGCCAAAATCGAGGTCGATATTGGGCGCAATTGCACCCAGTTTTGGGCATAATTGCGTATAAAAACTTCCTATTTTGGCCGATTTTGACCCTTGCCTATAAATAGGGAACTCTTCTATTCATTTCACAACTTTTGGACGAGCCTTCTTTCTCTCTCTCTCTCGTTTGATTCTCTCTCACTCTCTCACAACACTCTCAAACACTTTCAAAAATAATTCAAACACATAAAGCATCTTCAAAAGCTCTTTCGCAATAGATCTAAGAGGTTTTCAAGGGTTCTAAAGGTTCGACAAGGGTTCCTAAGGGTCCGAGGCAGCATTCTTGGTCTTTGACATCGTATTGCGAGGTAGGTTTGAGGCCAACATCTGAATTCTAAACCCCCTTTTGCATGCTTGTTTAGAAATTCAACTTTCTATGTAATTTGCATGTAATATTGATTAACGAACGATTTGGCAATTCGAATTAAAAGCAACCTTAAGGCATAACTTTAAATTCCTCGTACGAGTGCTTGCATGCTTGTCTCACAACCATAATATGCTTTAACAAAGACCTGCAAATTTCATGTTTCACGCCTAATAAGATAACTATGGACAACCGGCATTAGGYTYCTGGAAYACGGAATTAACAACACATGCCACAACAAACTAGGCACTATTTGCATAGTATTCTACTAAACAACCCGCCTAGTAATATTGCATGCTTAGGGTTTAAAACGGAAAACTATTTGCTGTTGTCTTTCGGACAACGAACACGCAATAACTGAGTAGAGGCCGCTAAATGTGGAGGGGTGCTATGTACTAATTTACCCTTACCCTTGTCCCCTAATCCAAACCTTTGTTGCAGTACCAGACATGGAGTCCTTCGCCTTGCTTTATGCAATTATATAGGAAAGGCTTAAAACGGGTTTCGCGCTTCCCAAAAGAAGTGCGGTGGCAACTTTACTCATTTCGAGTATAAACACACAACTCCAAGCCTACTCACAATATGAAAAAGCAAGAATTCAATTCTAGCAAACAAATCAATCCTCCCTTAAGTTATACCCCCCGGAGCAGAGGGACCAGACACAGTTCGGTCCGGTGACGCACCGACGCCCGTACAGTTTTCTAGCGACTTTGCTGGGGAGTTTCACTAAAACTATTACCTTTAGTGATGTGTGGGCAATACTCGAATTGTTATGCGATTTTAGCATCCTAAAGAYGACATTGTGTTTTAGGAATCCTACATTACCCGGAACTTAGGTCATTGGCATTGAGTTTCTGTTTCCTAGGTATTACGTCTCATATAAGTGTGTTCTACACTTGAGACAAGGTTGGGGGGGGGCTCGCTTAAGATTGGCGCTGGTGCACTACCTATGTAACCGACTCTTAAGCTTGATGCCCATCCCCACCATGATGCGCGGCTGCGTGCATTACAAAGCCGTCATGGTCTAGACCTCCTTTGATCATCACAGCGGGATGGATGTGTTAGGATCATTCTAAGCCTAGTCCAGGGACCCTTTTGGACACCCGAACTGACCAGTTCGATAACATAGCAATTGACTCTAGGTGGCTGCACTTTTGTTTTTCTTTTGCATATAGGGTTCATGCTAGCATGACAATGTGCTACGTGCTTTTAGACTAAGGACCCTAGCTTTGCATTCATAACATATAATTCATTAAGTCATGTAAACCTCATCATATATCAAGGTGATCATTCCTTAGGCGTCRCAATGTCGAAGTGGTTGTAAACTAGAATCATTAGGCGTTACGTCTTTGTTGAGTCATATAATTGTAAATGGAAGTCGGACCTTTGAACTTTGCCTTTTCAAAAAAAGAAAAAAATCAAAAAACAAAAAAAAAAACTAATAACAAAAAAGGGTAAAAAAAATGAAAAATAAAAGGCGAAAGGCAAATTTCCAACGTTCATGCACTTTTACATTTTTGAGCCAGTCAATAGGCAAGGGAATGATCACCCCTAAGACATGCATTACATCATAGGTTGATTCGACATGGAAATTAACTTTTGGTCCATGTGCAAATAAGATAGGCACCAACGGTTGAGCTCGTAGACACAGGGTTCGTTCCACGGTTCTCAAGCAGCACTCCGTCAATCTACACCATTGCACTAATGGCCACAAAAACTCTCTCACCAACCAACTTATGGCAAGGTTGGACTCATTTGACGCTCGAATCACTAAGCTAGAATTCGATGTGCTCGAAACTCTCATTGACAAAACCCCCGACACTCGGAAGCGTGATGAGCTCGAGTATAAGATGTTGAATGACCGAATCACTAGCCTTGAAAGACTTTTCACTGAGCTCGAGTATAAGATGTTGAATGACCGAATCGCTCTCCACACGAATSCATTCTCTTGGGGAGGAATTTAAAGCACTCAAAGCAAGTAACAATGCAAGCCTTGCTCAGACTCCAAGGCTCCCAACCTCAACCATTCAATCCAGCTTGACAATTCTACAACAATTCCATCCATTGAAGGGAGACCCGCAAAAATTTACAAAGGCAACGGACATACCACCAAAGATAGTGAAGCATCATGATCCTCGACACTAGAAAAAACAAGAGGTCCTCGCCCTCCTATACCTCCTAATGTGACAAGGGAGATCCTCCAAAAGCGCAAGTACTCTCACTTTGGCTTCTCTACTACACGAGCATTCAAACACTTGAGTGCCAAAGGGGTCGTCAAAGCAAAGGCTTRGAACCTACTCTTGATCCGATTCCAAAGAAAGACATATGTGGTAGAATCCAGACAAATACTACAGATATCATCAAAGCCGTGGCCATGATATYGAAGGTTGCTTCACCTTTAGGAACATTCTGTAAGATATAATCAATGCCAAGAACAAGTCAAGTGGAATGGTCGATGTCTGCATGCTTGAAGAAAACAAAACTTCTTTTGATCCTTCYATCCTGATAACACCAATTTATTAGACAAGCCCAAAAATGGTTGCACTAACCAATGGGCACTTCAAAACAGCACGAGGGAAGCGTTTAGTCAGTTTAGTTCCACTTCTGTCAAGGGAAGTCTCAGATGCCTATCAACCCTCAAACGATCCCATGATTTGCGACTGCTACAAGAGGGTCATGATCGAGAATTTAAAGACAGGATGGGACGGTCTACCCTACCCTAAGGGCAAAAACTTCCAAATGTGTAAATGGCAAGTCCATGAACCAAAATATCACTATCAAAGATCATTGGCCGACCTTTCGAATGACGTGCTCTACAAAATTTGGAAGCTATGCGATGCTAAATCTCTAGGCAAGAGCATGTGTGTATGTCGAGAATGGGGAAAAAAGATTCTCGAATTCATTTGGGATCCATACATCTTAAGGGACTTTGAGAAATACCGCCTTAATGGTTTTTGGGGCGAACCACATAGAGAATACCTTGGCAATTACCGAGGAAATGCTCGTTTCGAACTTCCACCCAAGTTCCCTCCATCATTCTTGTTTTACAGGAAAAGAAGCACATGGTTCAAAGACTCCGACTATTGCAACTTTRTAGACGGGGATCCTGTTTCCACAAGCAAGGCTTCCGCCCGAGATGGCCTCGAAGCACAAAGTTTAAGACTCTTGTTTGGCCAAGAAATCACCCCDCCAACTAAACAAGAGGTTTTCATGGCCATGACCAAGGAAGCAATCGACCCCACCACTCTCATCACGCTAGTCGAAGGCTTAGTTGATGGTTGGCACAAAACCGTGAAGATCTATACTTTAGGAGGCAAGGTCATCAAGTGCACCATGGGCGACGGACCAATGCTCGAGGATTCTTAATCTGAGACTGAGACTGAGTCTGAGTCTAGTGTAGTGTAGTGGMAAGCAAAGGGTTGATCCACAAGGACCAAGCAAGAAACATCAACACAAGGACTAATAGGCAAGTAKCAAACAATAGCAACCGTAGGTGTAGGGAAAACTAACACATTTGTTTTGCAGGTACCGGGTACTTTGGTTTTCGTTTTATGAGACTTTCATCTCTACAAACTTAGCCAAAGTGGGGGCTTTTGTAGATACCTACATTTGTCCCTAGCCTAAGATGGCCGATGATAAGACACCCCTCGCAACACACAAGGTGAATTGAGAGAGAGCTAGGGCATTAACAAACCCTAAAAAGGCAAGTTTTCACTACACTGGGCACGTTTTTGTACACAAAGAACCCTTAAAAATAAGTTTTAATTTCAAAATAATTTTAACCTATTTTTCAACATTGTTTTAGAATTTGTCTGAATTTTTCTAAGTATTTTTTGCAATTTTCAGAATTTTTAGCACTTTAATTAATTTTGCGATAATTAATTAAATTATGAAAACAATTCCAAAATTCACGAAATTCCAACACAATGCACTATTGTTTACAAGGAATTTTATGAATATTTTTCCATAATTTTTGGTTATGGAAAAATAGTTATGAATTTCCTAAGCAAAAACGTGCACTCGAGCTAAACRGCTCGTTTCGGGGGCTTCGAAATCGCACCTGAGCGTGGGGCCCAAACAAATATCTCCCCAAATCAATCAGTGATTTTGTGTTAAAATTTCACGATCAAATAAAATCAAATAATATTTTATATTATACGCAAGCTTAGATGTGAGCCGGTTTTGGGCTCTAGTGCTTATATTTGTTTGGATGCGGCTTTGTAAGTTTTCTCTAACTCCATATCTTTATTAATTGTAATTTATATGGCTAGATTCTAGGAATTTTCTTTTACACTTGGAGATACTATCATTTGGGATTATGTGCTTGCGGCGTCGTAGGGGATGTCCCCACTGCGATTTTACTTTATTTGTTTGCACAGTGGTTATTGGATTCCCCCTTGAGATTAGTTGTAGTGTCCTTCACTTCGGTCAAGTTGATTTGGAGTTGATTAGGGGATGATAAGGATTGCAGTGTAAACCGTATCTCCAAGTTTTTCGTTATTTTCCTAGGATTTTCCTATTTATTGTTGTGCTTATGTGTTGTTTGCTTTTAAGTTGTTACGTTCAAAATTGGAAAAATCACAAAAAAATCGAAAAATGCAAAAAAGGCCAAAAAGATTTTCATTTTTCGTTTGCTTTTCGTTTGGTTTTCCTTTCTTTTCTTTCTTTTCTTTTCTTTCTTTTTGGTTTTTAAGGAAAGGTGGTAAATTATATTTTGTGTGATACATTTGGATATTGGATGGGATTTGAGTTTTAAGAAACTCATTTTCCTACCAACCAAGAGTCTAATTTTTCAAAATCACTATTCTTTTCAAAATCCAAGTCATGAAACACTCTTCCTAGGAATTCTTTTGATTGACATGCTTTACAAGCAAGCCATGAGATACTATCATGGTGGTGAGCTTTCTAGCCTAGCCGGGAGTAGCTTGGTGAATGATAGGAAGCCTTACATGGTGATTCTTGTGTGTATATTGAGACCTTGTGAGTTGTGTGAATCCTTTTAGAGCCAAGTAGGTACATACTCAAAATTCCATAAAATTTGAGTGTTTGCACTAGAGTCCTTCCTTGACTATTTGCTTGTAACTTTTCGAGATCTAGACCGAGCTACTTGAGGAGTGATAAGGCATTCATTTTGGGTTTTGGGTTCAAATTATTTTTCCCTTTTTCATYTACCTTTTTACTTCTTTTTCCACATACGTATTTGGGAATAAATTTTAGGTTTTCGTTTACCTGTGGCACCTCTTTGAGCTTTCCTATCCTTGTCAGCCACATTACGTATCTCTTAGTCAAATTCTCACATGTTTTGACCTTTAGAAGACAAGTGAAGTGTGGTTTTTGAGTTTGTATAGGCTATGTGTATAAAGCCTCAAAGTGTTGTAAAGTGTGTAAGTGAAATGCAATAGTATTGCAAAGTGTATTCCCAAGTGCATTGCAAACAAAAAAAACAAAAAAATAAAAAATCTAAAAATATGCACATTGGGAAAAATAATTCAAGTGTAGTGATTTGTGTGGRAGAAAGCAAGTGTGCTATAAACTTGCATCCCAAGTGTGTGAGTGTTGTGAATTGGGGCACCTCAATCCCCAAAAGTTTGGTTTGATGTTTGTATACTTCACATGTGTAGGTATACCACCACAAGCCAAATATTTCTATCCTCACCCAACCTTTARCCAATACATTACAACCTGGAAAGTCCTTTGACCTTGAGAGTTGAGTCACAAAAGGTGGAGAGAGTCACAATTTTTCATTTTGGATGTCTAGTGCAATGTGCTTAAACCTCACTCTTCAAATCTCTCTATGCTATTCTTCGAGCTCTTTCTTTGAGGAATGTGTTGTCATCGAGCTTGGTCTACTTGAAGCCAAGGAGGGTCGCTTTGGAGAGAGGAAGAGAGTGGAATGACTTGATTTATTGCAAGCTTTGAAAGTTGCACACAATTTGTGATATCTATTTGAMTCTTGTTTGATTTCTAGTTAGGGGGACATCTATTTATTCTCTTTATTAGCGTCCCCAAAAGTCCAAGAAATCCAATTCAAGGCACATATTAATTTTTCTTTCTTCAATTTTTCCTTTTCTTTTTCTTTTTGTTTTACAATTTGTGCTCCTTGTGTTTTTGAAAACCTTTGCCTTGATTTCTTGTTATTTATGCAATTGTTGGTCCTCTCTTTGGAAACCCTCACGAGACCTTCCTCGTCCGTCATAGCGATTCGAGGGTTTAAAGGGCTTGTCACTAGTTGCTAAAAGTGACCCTAATTCCTACGAAAGTGAGATAATGTATAGTTTTCTTCCTTTCATTCTTTTCTTTCGGTTTTACTTTGCTCGAGGACGCGCAAAGGTCCTAGTTAGGGGGAGTTGATAAGTGCCAAAAATGGTCATATTTAGGCACTTATTTCTCCTTTATTTTGGCCATTACTAGCTTCTTAGCTAGATTTCCACTTTGTATAGCTTTTTGGAGTTTTAGTGGTTTTTAGTGGTTTTTAACTTGATTTCTCCTCAATCCTATTCCTATGCTCCTATTTGCAAGTGTTGTGAGCGTTTAAAAGTTACCATGGAGTGTATGTGCTAGTGATGTGCTTTGTTGCAAGTTCGCTTGGTTATATTTGCAATGGTTGAGCTTTAAAGTAATGTTTCATGTACCCTAACACCTTCTTCGAGACATATCTTTCTGAACGCTTTGAATTTGCAAGTGAGACATTCTSCATTGGAAAGCAGACTCCGAGGGCTTTCCAACGGTATATTACAAGTTGCAATTCGATCACCGAGCAAGAAGTTATGGCCGTTTGAAGTTGACTAGTTCAGCCATTGCCAAACATAGGCGGCCCGCACATCGGTCCACGCGTCGGCCCGTGCTTGCTGATTCCAAAACCAAAAAGGAGCGGGCGCGCAACTCAAGGATTGGCCYGCGCATGTGGCCCGCACTTGGGCCCGCGCCTCCAGACCTACACGCGCACCCTTCACTGTTTTGCTCATAACTTTTGATGTACAAGAAATTTTGATGCGAGACAAATTGCTTTGGAAACTAGAGATCGCGTGCTATCCAATGGTATATGGCACGCCTCAATCGAAACTTTACATCAAAAGTTATGGCCGTTTGAAAATGGAGTTGACTTTCAAACTTTGATCTTGCACTTTGGTTTGACTGAGCTTTGACCTAATCCTTGTTTGACTTTTGGGGGCATGATTTGCACATGTGACATTAGTAATGGCATGTTTGTAATTATTGTAAAGCCTTGTAATAGTGTGATATAAATAGGATTGTGAGGAGAGAGAAAAACAAATAATTAGTAATTGTTGTTTATAGCTTAGTTTTAGTTACATTTTAATTTTCAGAAATTTTTCTTTCTTTTTCTTCTTCTTATTCCTCAAGTAGTTAGAGGAGAGAGAATCTTCATTGTTGTCGCTTCAAGCAAACTTGTTTCCTTCGTATCTTCCTCGTTTCTTGTCCGTTTTTGGCGAATCTTATATGAAAATCGATTGTCTCGACAAGTAGAGTTTGATTCTTACCTTTAATTTCAATTTTATGCAAGTTTTCATTTCGTTTTCTGCAGATTTCGTTTTTGCACGTTTTTTGGGTTTTCTTTGTACGCTTTGATTCTTATTTCTATTGTTGCTAGATTGTTTCCTATGTTGTTTTTACATGTTTTGTGAATGTTTTTGAGTAGTTTTAAGTAGTGTAATCACACTTCTTTAATACCATAATTTGGAGTTTTGCAATTTCAATTTTATGGCAATTCCTTTGATTTCATGCTTAATTCTTGTAGTTTTCTTCTTCTTTGCAATGTTTTGTGAGTATTCTTCATGCCTAGGTAATTAGGAACCTTAATCTAGTGCAACCAATGTCATGATTATACTTAATTCTCAAAGCTCAATCGTTCGGGCACCCTTTGGAGGGCTTTCATGATGAGTTTCCCCATTTTTGTGGTTTCCTAAGATTTCTAGTGCAATTTCACCAAGGGATTAGTAGGTTGGCTTGRTTAGTTAGTGAAGGAKTGTTCATCCCAAGTTCACCAAGGGATTGGGTAATGGGTTTGAATAGCTAATATCATATATTTTGACATGAACAAGAGAGGTTACGGAAGGGATTCCCATTCAACCTTGTTTTTGGTTGATTGAAAGATTTGAGAAATGAATTCAACTGAATTTCTAGATTAGGATTGCAATGATCATTGTTTTGAGTTGAGCCATCCATTAGATTGGCATTGGTTATGCAAGATTAGGGAACTTAGTGATCTTAGGTGCTTAGTCTATTAGTTTTCAAAGCTTTTAGTTGAACTTCTTAGTAGTTCTTAGTTCAAATCACTTTCAAACTCTAGTTTTCACCCCAAATCAAGTCTTGAGTATCAAGTGTACAACGCTTCCTTGTGGATCGACCCTTTGCTTGCCACTACACTACTGTAGTGAATAGTTAAGGTTTACAAATTTTATTTGCAHGTCGCTCCTCATTGGTTTAGTTCCAACGGCCCAAGAGGGAGCGGCGTCAATATTGCAGCGCTCCCATATTTTGTGGAGCAGATCTCTAGGAAGATCATCCAAAGATGGCATAGTGTCATCGGACTTGTTCATTTCTTCCTCTAGTGAAGGGTCTTGAATTGGTGCGTTGTTGAGGGAGTCCATGGTTGGTGCAACCGTAGTGGGAGTAATGAAGACAGAGGGGTCTAAGGCAATTTCCCCTTCTTCGAGCATGAGTACTCCCAGCGGACTTGTCTGAGTGTTTGATTGGCTTCTTAGCCCTAGGAGGGAGAGGAAGCCTGCCATCATCAATCATGTCTTGTAAATAATCCTTAAGGGTGATGCAATCCTTAAGGTCATGGCCATTGCCACGGTGATACTTGCAGTATTTGTTCGCATCCCATCTTGCGAACCTTTTCTCCGCAAGAAGATCAGAGATAGGCCCAATTGGGGAGATTAAGCCTTGATTGGAGAGCCTTTCAAATGTCTGGGTTTGAGTCATCCCAAGCGGAGTGTAAGTGCGCTTGCGGTGGAAGCGTGGCCTGCCACCGTTGCCATTGCCATTGCCATTGTTGTTGTTGTAGCTGTTGTTGCCATAGTTGTTAGGAACTTCAACAGCGTTGATGGTTGATACACCTTTAGAGTTAGATGCATCATTCTTTTTGCCTTAGGTTCCTTTGCTCTTGGAATTTTCCTTGAAAGGTCGTCCTCAATCTCAATACCAATGCTGAAGACCTTGTCAAAAGTTCCCAAATCTAGGTATCGAAGGTGGTTGTAGTATTTCGGGAGCAAGTTGTTGATGAAGATTTTCACCGACTCCGTTTCTGAAGGGGGATTGACCATTTGAGCAGCCACTTCCTTCCAGCGAGCAAGGTAAGTAGTGAATCCTTCCTTATCATCTTGCTTGATGATTTCAAGTTCCCTAAGAGAGGTGGAAACCTGGATATTGATGTGGTATCGCATCATGAACGCCTGAGTGATGTCATCCAAAGTGGCAACGTCCTTGTCGGGAAGTGAAAAGAACGACTTTTGACAAATTAGATCAAGTGACATGGGAAAAACCTTAGGGAATAAAGCTGCATTAATTCCCTTGATAGCCATGGTGGCCCTAAACCCCTTGAGGAGGAATCTAGGATCGTCAATTGGCTTGAACTTTGGCAAGTCTGCAGTAGAGAATTTTTCGGGGATCTTAGCTGAAATGTCCTCGAGTTCTGGTGTCTCAAATTAGGCATTTTTGTTGGTTGCCTTCAGGACCATATTTTTGAGGTTCTTAAGAGTGACCTCGGATGACTTAGCTTGCTCAAGTGCAGCAAGCTTGGCTTGCAAGGTGTCAATGGTGGCTTGCATTTGGGCCATGGCGTCGTTTTCTTCTCCCATTGAATGAGGTGTGGATTGTCCTGTTTTTTCGGTGTCTGTCGTGCTAGTGAAAGAGAGCCTATATTTAGGAATGGGCTTCCGAGTAGTTTGCCCCTAAGGGGTTGCTGAAGTGACCGGTTGCTCACCCCGAACC
>SNQN01000756.1:105946-116257 GCA_008642245.1 Bassia scoparia
AGGCGAAGCAAAGGTCACCGACGTCGTTTACCAATGATGAACTCAATAAACACAACGCAAAATTTTCTAGTTTACACAATTTGACATTACACGCCGAAGATGACACCTTTGTAGAGAGACATGGTACATAATTCGATGACTGTTTGTTATTAGCAAACTAGGGTCTAGTCTAAAAGCACATAGCACGTTGTACGCTAGCATGATCCTAATGCAAAATAAACCAAAAAGTCCAGCCACCCTAGAGCAGTTGCTACGTTATCCGAACAATCGTGTCAAGTGCAAGAGGCGCTCCAAGATAACGACTTGAGATCGGTCCTAACACATCACCCTGCTGAGATACAGAGGTCTAAAATTGGCTTTATAGGGCCCAAACCGCAGCGATACACGTGGATTGGGCATCAAAATAATAGTTGTACATAGAGTATGCACCACGCCAATCTTACGACACCGCCCCGGTTCTTGTCATCAAGTGTAGAACACACTATATAACATGATGCTAAAAAACGACTCAGTGCAACGACTAAGTTCAGTGTAAGGGATGCTAACACAACCGTCCTAAGGACGCCGAAATGCATAATAATTTCGAGTATTGCCTACACAACACTAAAAGTAATAGCTTAGTGATTAACTCAGTAAGTCGCAGAAACTGTGGGGCGTAGAGCATCACCGGGGCCGGACGGGATCTTATCCTTAACTGCTCGTCGGGATACAATTTCAGGGCGGCCGGATTTGTGCCAGAGTTGAATCCTGCTTTGCATATACCGGAGTATGCCTGGAAGTTGTGTGTTTAATAACACCGAAATGATTGAAGGAAGGCTCAGCCACCCCTCTTCGGGAAAGAACTCGGAACTCCGTTTAACGCCTTGTCATAATCAATGCACTAGAAAGAGACGAAGGACTCCATGATGGATAATAAGCACCAAAGGTACTAAATTAGAGGACAAGGTAAGCGAAAGAATAGTGCAAGCACCCCCCCCCCCCCCGCGTCTAGCGGCCTCTACTCATTATTGGAGTTCATTGTCCAAAAGACCAACAACAAACAACTTTCCGTTGACAACCCTAAATATGGCAAGTTACTAGAGCGGGTTGTTTAACATAATACTATGCAAAATGTGTACCTAGTTTGTTGTGGCATGTGGATTATTATTCCGTAGTCCAGGAGCCAAATGCCGGTATCATCCATAGATGCTTATTAAGGCATGAGACACCAAATTGCCGGCTTTGTTAAGCAAATTATGGGTGTAAGACAAGCATGCAGGCACTCGTAAAACGAAGGAATTAAAAGTATAGCTTAAGTGCTTTTATTTGAATCACGGAATGTTAGTAAGTCAATTACAGATGGAAATGTACATAGAAAAGTCGAATCTCCTAAAAAAGCATGCAAAAGGGGGGTTTAGAATGAGAAGTTGGCACTAAAACTACCTGCAAACGATGTCAAAGACCAGGACATAGATTCGGACCTTAGAACCATATGTCAGCCTAGAACCCATTGAAACCTCCTAAATAAAGCAAAAAATTTTTGAATGTTTGAATGTTCTTATTGTGTATGGAGAGAAGTATGAGGAGAAAAAGAGGAGTATAATATACGACGGGGAGTGTAATGACAGGCGAAATCGTTCTCCAAAGCGTCCCAAAATCTATTTACTCAATGCTCTAATTAGTAAGAACAAGGGGGCTCTATATTTATAGGCAAGGAGCTGAAAATCGCAAAAAAGGCGAGGAACTGGGCGGCCAATTGCGCCCATATTCGCTGATTTTTAGCCGATTTGTCTTGCTTAACTAGAAGATCCTGATATAATCGGAAAAACCCAAATAAAATATGTGCGATTTTATACAGATTGCTACGATTAAATATGCGATCCTCGGATATGGCTTCCTCGGGTGCTATTTTCTGGAGCAAAAAACCGGGGCTGGCTCGCTTTGTTCGGTTTTTTTTTGCTTAAGAAATTCGTAAATATTAAACCATAAAATCGAAAAAATCTTCGAAAAATATTAAAAATTACAACTGTGAAATTAAAATTTGTGTTAAAATTCAGATTTTTTAGAACTGCTTTGATAATTAATTAAATTATTTCAAAATTCATTAAATGTCGGAAACTCCGAAAAAAAAAAAAACGCATAGAAAATTTGGAAAAAATACCTAAAAATTCAAAAAATGTCTAACATAAGTTTAAATTATTTGAAAAATTAAAATTACTTTTGAGGTGCCTAAGTTCCAGGAAGAGGTGTCGAGTAAGAAACTTGGTTATTTTAAGGCCTTCAGAATTCCTAACTCTCTTTGATTTTAACTTAGTTTGCAAGGGGTGTCTTATCATTGGTCGTCTGGGCTAGGAAAAATGGTAGGTATCTTAAACTAAGGCCTATCATTATCAAAAAAACTAAAACAACTCATTGACACATTAAAAATCAGATAATGTTAAACATAGCTAAAACTAAGTACTGTTTTAATGAGTGTTTGCCGTTAACAAACTCTCCTTGATTAATAAATTGTAGATACATCAATGTTGTCCCAGCCCAAACGACCAGTGATAAGACACTCCTTGCAACACACAAATCAATCGAGAGAGCAGGACCATTAACACTACCTAAAACAGGTAGATTCCATGCACCGGAACCTCTTCCAAGTAATTTTACACAACAAGAAATTTCGTGTAAGGCCGACCGAAATTATCGACCGAAAAGAAAATCGTCGGTATTACTAGACCAACACCCGAGCCGCAGTTGTCGGATGATTTTATCCGACCCACTCAATTCGATTCGGTATTACCCCCGACCTGATTTAAAATCGGTCGGTGTCCGACCGAATAATCGGTCGGTGTACGACCGAATAATCGGCGTGTACCGACCCGAAAATCGGTCGGATAAGCCCTTTGAATTATAACAGAACCCATCGCGCATTTAAATTAAAAAACAATTCCCAAACATCACCGACCGAATATTTCGTCGGTACAACGACCGATTTCAAAATCGTGTGATGTTTTGGGAATTAACCCCCCTGTGTTTCTATTTTTTAAAAAAAAGAAATGAAATAATTTAACCGACCGAAATTCGGTCGGTACATTCGACCGATTTAAATCGGTCGGTGTACCGACCGAAAAAAGCTATATTTTTTTTCTTCCTCTCCTCTTTCCTCGTGACCCTCTCATTTCTGTCCTTTCGTTCATCCCCTCAACCCCTCTCTCACCTCTCATTTCACCCTCATTCCTCTCAAACTCCCCTCTCCTCTCTCCCTCTCTCCTCTCACTTCACCTTCTCACTTCTCACTTCTCTACCTCAGCCTCCTGCAGCGAGTTGATTCGCCATCATCTCTTCCTCTCCTCTGCCACCATCATCTCCGAGTTGATCTGGTAAGTTTTCGATTTTAAAAAAAAAAACCTTTCTTTTTCCTTTCCCCCCCTAATTTCTTTTAGAATTCTAGGGTTTTTTCTATTTCGTTCTTTTGTTGTTGTTTGGTATCAACATTTTCTTTTCTTGTTTTTTATTCCAGATTTCGAATTAGGGTTTATGGAATCTGATCTTATGTTCATAGCCTTTGACTTAAACTCGATTATTAGTAGGAATAGTAGGAATTTGAGCTTTCATGTGATTCTTTTGCAGCGCTTAGGTTATAGGAACATAATGAACTTTTATTAAGAAAAGACTTGTCTTGGTAACAAGTGTTTTTTAATACATTTTAATAATAACATGCAATTTTGTGCACCTTTCATGATTTTCTGGTTTTTTGAGCTTTTGCAGGAAGTTAAGCGGAACGTATTCACCCTAATTTTCACAGCGCTTGAAAGTGAAAGTGTTAATGAAGATACTCGTCAACGAAGCTAGTGAAAAAGAATGAGAATCATGTGTGGCTCGATTGACAAGCTGCCAGGTGTGGTTTTGTGTGATGGGATGATTTGAATTGTTATTATTGGCTCTAATATTAGTGCATTTGTGTTCTAAATTGATTCTTATCATTATGATTGCAGCGCCAACCTATATATATTTCCCAGAGAAAGGAAATTGTCCTTCAGCATTTGAATGGCTGCCTCTTGCTGCAATCACGTATTATATTCTGGGCTTTCCTGTATTTTCACCTTATGAACAACCGGTCTTTTTTTATCAATGTTTGTGAGAATCAAAATATTATTTGGTGATACCTGTTAATGGTTTACTGAGTGGATAGCGTATTCCATATATTTATCGTGGAGTTTTATATTCTCTCTGTTGTTATTGGAATTTGAACAGTAGTTCTATCAAGCAGATGTAAACTTATCATTGCTTTGTAAATCTCTTATGCAAGGGTGGTTGTTTGAAGTAGTTGAAGGTTCATAAAAGGGTAGGCTAGATCTCTTGTTGATAAAGGGTTCTGAATGTCTACAGGAAAGTTGTTTCACAAATAATTTCCTGTCCAAACATTTGTTTTAAGAATATCTTTTATGAATGCAGATTTGAAGAAAAGATTGTGATCATGAATTCTCTCTTTAACAAAGAGAGCAGCAGAAGAGTGTTAGAAGGATGGATTCAATGCTAAATCAGGATGAATGTGGTCTTGCCCGAGAAACTGGCCATGAATGCTGGCAAATTTAATCACGAGGAAAAATTCAGCAGAAAGCATGACAATCTCATCGTGAAGATATATTATAACTATCTTTGCTGGTTTGTGGATCCATAAACTGTGATATCGTGATGTTGCAACCACTTATTGGTTATCTTTGTATCAATAGTTCAAAATGCAGAATAAATTAATTCCAGAGGGAATAATGTCTATATTTTCTCAGACAGCGCAAAAATGCTGAATCTCATTCAGGTCTATTATAGTAACACAAACTTGCAGATTTCCTTTCCTATTTTGCAATTTGCGATTTCAGGGTGGGGTAGGGAACGAGTTCGTGTGCATACTCAGTTGTAATTTTATGAAAGTTGGTGGTTTAGCTTGCACTTTGAATGGTCAAAACTAGAATAATTGTGGAAATTCAAAGTGAAGCAAGTAAAAATGATGACATTTCATGAATATTTTCTTATTTCATCATGGTTTTGTTAAATCATTAAATGATAGAAAAGAAGGGCATTCAGGACTTTTCGGTGAACATTATTCCCCTCCTTCCCTAAGATAATGAGATTATCTACCTGTTTCCTTGCACTTCCTTCAGTTTTAATTCTCATCAGTAATTCATACTAATGAGAATAAGAGTTAGAGGTGAAAGATTTATTATATTCAAGGATCATTGAGAGTCAATAGACTAATGAAATAAGTATTCTGAAAGAAATTACTGTTTCACTTCACTTTCTCCTCTTCCTTGCATATCTCTAAAGTGGACTGCCCTGTGGGTAGAGCTGTTTGTTTTGTTTGGCTTCATTAGTAGAGTAACAAATGTGTCATTGTAATACTCCAGGAATCGTTGTCGACAAATGATATTGAGTTCCTAAGAATTGATGCACGACGAAACTGCTACAGATTGAGATAGTAATGTCAGGTTTTTAATCTTTTTTCAGTTCTTTCGTATTTTTGCTGGCAAAATTTTCTTAAGGTAATACCACTTCATCATCTACTCTGGAATGCTATATTACTAAACTGTATTGCTATATTTTTTTTAAATTAAATGCCTATAATTCAATTTTATTAATTGGGTTCTACTTCCCCCAAATTAATGTCTGATATCTCATCTTTCTTCTGCTTTTCTGTTGAATCAACTGATGTTAAATGACGTCCTGTTTATTTAATCTATGGTTTATATAATTAGATTAATAATGCTATAAAACTGACATTACCATGAGTTTTTTCAAACCAAATTATTGAGCGAACTTTTTTAGTTGAGAATTACTTTGTCTGCTTGTGGTTTTATGAATTCAATATGCCTTTTTGGGGATGAATTCAGTTTCAGAGCATTACATAATATTAAGCATACTGGTACTTTGATATTAATTTATCGATATAATTCAGGTTCTTTTAGATACGAGTGTGGTGGCTTTTAAATCTCAAGTATGTTGAGAGTACTTTCTGATTTACACCAAAAGGCCCTTCGTTTCCTTTAAATCTCCAAGTATGATGAAAGTGCTAATATGCATAACTGAAGAACAAATCATTTTTCGGCGAACCCTATGACTTGGAGCTTGTTTAAGATGTATATGAGGTAAGCAGTCCTATGTGAAATTTTAGGGGGAGAGGGATACGATCCTGTGAGGTGATAAGGTTTAGAGAGGGGGGGGAGGCGCACACAATTTCCATTTTTGTAGACCACACTAAAGAGACTTGAGAAAACATTAATTTTATGAAAAATTTCCTGTTCACAACATTAGAAAGCTATGAAATCTGGTCTTGCCTGGGATTCAATGCGTATAGTAGAACTCTTTGTAAGTGGCTCGTAGCGCAAGGATTGATAAGCTTTCCGTTATTTGCAGCTACATCAATGTGGATTGAGGACTGGTCCGTTCGTTGTTTAATCTTCCAAACCATATATTGCAGCCTGGATAAACTTGAAGATAAAAGCAGTTGTGAAGGGGCTTCTTTCCTCTTGACCTTGTCAAATTCGTTGTTTAATTGAAGGAAGCTCCTGACCAAGGCAGCCTGGAACTAGCTCTGTTTTCTTTGCAGAAGCTTCATTCAGTTGGAAAAAAGAAAAGGTTTGGGGAAGTGCACATCAAAATGAAGAAACTCTAAATATGTCTCTGTGGACCCGCATACGCAATTGGAAGATTTTCAGGAGGTGTGGCTGGCTGGTTGGATCATTCACTATTGTTATATCATTGTAATGTCATCTCTATCATAGTTTTGGCAAAACTAAGTTGGTAATTTTATGTTGAATTCATGCTAGAAGTAATATACATATAGTTATTAACAATCCTTTTTACTTCATTTTTTACAGGAGGTGGTGGGTGACATCTTCAAATTATAAATTGCATACCCCAGACCATTGAGAGAGATTGCAGAAAAGGTTGTGTGTAGATGAATGAAAACAACATGGAGGATGTACTTCGCTTGTAGCGTCATGCAGATTTGCAACATGGCTCAAGTGCTCATTATACCATTAACTTTGAGATCAGTTTTGAGTGGAGTCGAAGGATGCTACTATGCTGCCTATAACACCGCGAATTGCTGAGTCAACCAATGACATCTGATGTTTCTTTTACTTGCCACAGCCAAGGGGCTAACTCCACCCAACATGAGCACACAAGCGGATGCAAGCAGTTTCCAAATACAGGCCGCTGTCACCCCCAAGTCTTGTCTATTTACTTCGCCCCGAGCAGCGTTTCCTTACAATGTCAACAGGCCATTTCGGTGAAGAGACCACGCCCACAGACCATAGCAGTTGCAATGTTATTTAGGAAGTCATCTGATGAGTGCGTTTTGTGACTCTGACATCTGGTACAAGAAGTCAACTTGTCTCAAAGGCTGCATGTACCAATTGAATGTTGAATGCGGGGATAATATGAACCTGCAACATTCTCTCTTTCCCATTTCAAGCGCTCATTTCTTAAGCTACATTCAAACAAGTTACAAATCAACATATTCCGTAACGAAAAGGGAAGTTAATTTCAATACATTAGGGGGGCTGTTAATTCAGATGACTACGACATTAAATTAATGGGAATATTGTTCTCTTATCTCTACTTTGACTTATACTATTCAGCATCTTGTGTTTCTGCTGAAAATAATAGTATTGCCAAATAAATTTTGATTAACATATGGTTGCAAATGTATGGTCATATTAGTACATATGGTGAAATATGGGTTGTTTGCTGAAATTGGATTTGATGAAAGCTTAGAAAGTTTCCTGACAACTTTCTAGAGCTTTTTTTTATCAATACCAACAAAATATACCGGACCCGATTTTCGGTCGGTAAAGTCAAAATAACCAAATATGACTTTTACCGACCGAATTTCGTCGGTAATGGGGCAATTTTAAAATAAAAACTAAAATGCAGTTAATACCATCCGGACCGAAAATCGGTCGGGTAAGAGCGATTTTAAATTAAAAAAAAATAATATTGGAGGAATCCGACCGAATAGGTCGGTCGGTATAGCCGACCGACATTCGTCATATCACCCATTGTCCCTCCATTTTGGAGGGAAAAGAGGATTACCGACCGAAAAATCGTCGGTAATCCTCTTTTTCCCTCCAAAAAAATGGTCGATTAATCGGATCCGGGGTAATCGTCGTAATCGTCGAGTAACCCTTACGACGATAATCGGTTCGGTAAACCCTTACGACCGATAATCGCGGTAATGTTTGGATTCGAATTCAACTCTAGCAAACAAACCGAGCCGCCCTTAAATTGTACCCCCCGAAGCAGAAGGACAAGACCCAGTCCGGCCCGGTGATGCTCCTACGCCCCTACAGTTTTCTGGCGACTTCACTGAGTAATTCACTAAAGCTATTACCTTTAGTGTTGTGTAGGCAATACTCGAATTATTATGCGATTTCGGCGTCCTTAAGACGGTATTGTGTTAGGCATCCTTCATTACACGGAACTTAGGTCGTTGGCACTGAGTTTCCGTTTTCTAGGCATCATGTCTCATATAAGTGTGTTCTACACTTGAGACAAGAACGGGGGGGCTCGCTTAAGATTGGCGCTGGTGCACTACCTATGTAACCAACTATTAAGTTTGATGCCCATCCCCACCGTGACGCGCGGTTGCGTGCCCTATAAAGCCATAATTGTTTAGACCTCCTTTGATCATCACAGCGGGCTGGATGTGTTAAGGACCGATCTAAGCCTAGTCATGGGACCCTCTTGGACACTTTGACTAACATGTTCGATAACGTAGCAACTGACTCTAGGTGGCTGGACTTTTGTTTTTATTTTGCATATAGGGATCATGCTAGCGTGACAACGTGCTATGTGCTTTTAGACTAAAGACCCTAGTTTGCATACATAACAAACAAGTCATCGAATTATGTACCAGTCCTCATACAACAAGGTGATCATTCCTTCGGCGTCGTAATGTCAAAGTGGTTGTAAACTAGAAACATTTGGCGTTGTGTCTTTATTGAGTCATGCAATTGTAAACGGACGTCGGACCTTTGAACTTCGCCCTTTAAAAAAACAAAAAAATGATGACAAAAAAAAGGGGTGAAAAATTAAAATAAAAGGCGAAAGGCAAATTTTCGACGTTCATGCACTTTTGCATTTTTAAGTCAGTTAATAGGCAAGGGAATKAYCACCCCTAAGACATGCATTGCATCACAGGTTGATTCGACATGGAACTTAACTTTTGGTCCATGTGCAAACAGGGTTGGCACCAACTCCGATGCTTCCGTTAGGACTTGGTTCTTGCTTGAACTATTTTATCCCATCTCGAATAGTCGTCCGGGAAGACTAACATACCGGTAACGCAGCGTATAGCCACGATCGCGTATAGCGAATGTCTTTTTGCTGGTGCGTGCTCGATCTGCTGTATCCCATCTCGACTAGTCGTCCGGGAGAACTAAACTTGAGGTAACGTCGCGTATAGCCACGATCGCNATTTTTTCGATTTATGGTTTAATATTTACGAATTTCTTAAGCAAAAACACAAAACCGAACAAAGCGAGCCACCCCGGGATATTTTGCCTCCAGAAAAGCATCCCGAGGAAGCCAAATATCCCGAGGATCGCAATATAATCAGTTGCAATCGTATAAAATCACGCACATATTTTATTTGKTTTTATCACGATTTTATTTTATCAGGATCTTCCTATTTAAGGCAAGACAAATCGGCTAAAATCAGGCAAATACTGGGCGCAATTGCGCCCAGTTCCTCGCCTTTTTTGGCCGATTTCAGCCCTTGCCTATAAATAAGAGACCCCCCCTTGTTCATTTACAAAACTTTAGATGATTGAGAAAGGATTTTGGGACGCTTGGGAGAACGATTTCACGCCTCTCATACACTCCCTCTCTCCACATATACTCTCTCTTTCTCCTCAAATACTCTCTCATACACACATAAACACATTCAAACACATTCAAAAACACTTTTTTGCATTAGATTTAGGAGGTTTCAAGGGTTCTAAGGCTCGACAAGGGTTCCTAAGGGTCCGAATCTATGTCCTTGGTCTTTGACATCGTCTTGCAAGGTAGGTTTGAGGCCAACGTCTCAATTCTAAACCCCCTTTTGCATGCTTTTTTAGAGATTCGACTTTCTATGTACATTTCCATGTAATATTGACTAATAACAATTCCGTGATTCAAAATAAAAGCAACCTTAAGGCATAACTTTAAATTCCTCGTACGAGTGCTTGCATGCTTGTCTTACACCCATAATTTGCTTTAACAAAGACCGGCAAATTTGGTGTTCTCATGCCTAATAAGACAACTATGGATAACCGGCATTTGGCTCCTGGACTACGGAATTAA